>JARHVA010000423.1:2440000-2502500 GCA_037957365.1 Torreya grandis | reverse complement strand
TGGTGACCAATCTACATCATGGTGGTGGTACAAAAGATTTTGGGGTAGGTTGTGCTTCTTGTTCAATAGTTGTCTAACCAAATGTGCATTATATAAGTGTAGGCAAGACTTTGGTCTCTCATCTTATTCATGACCTATGTAAAATTTATTCTAGTGGAATCTCTAGTATGGGTGAAAAGGTGACATCAAGTATAAACATTAGAGTAATCATTAGTAGGAATAATCCCATTCTACATCATAGTTTCTCCACCTCCTCTTTGATTATATCCACAATGATGTAAGGTGGGTAGATAGGGAGTTTCACCCATAGTTCTAGTGGAAATTGCTTGTAGATTTGCATTGTGCACACCACCTTCCATAAAACAAATTCCTTTTCTTCCTCCTTTTCATAATATTCTCTAGCCATGTCTACCAATATGACTTGGTAGACCTCTTGAACATTAGTTCCCATCTCTATGAGATTGTAGGAACTAGCTATCTGAGACACCTTCAGGGCATCCTTTCATGTTGCCATGATACATGTTATGCACTTTATAGGGGGTGACACTGAATGAGGGTATAATTTTTTATTCCCCTTCTACTATTGTGAATTGGATGCTCATTCTGATGGTTTTATTACAAGAATGTCTAAACTTGGTGGTATTAATTGTAAGGGGGTTACTCACCTTGATGCATGTTGTTTTTGCCTAGCCACCTTAACCTATGATATACCCATCATAATGAAAAATGGAAGTGGTTTGAAAGTTGAGCATGGAAGCTCATGGAGTATTATGAAAAATACCTTAGGTAGTAGTGTGACATTGACATGTTATCCCAAATATTGGAGGATGTCTAGTGAAATTCTAGGGTGAGTTGCGATGAGGTCCAAGCACTCCTCCCACCATGATTTAAACTTCCCATCATATGTGAGGTATTAATTTTCCTATATCCATATGATGTTGTGGAACTATTATGCTAGCTAGTAGTTCATATCTAGGTGCACTTCCCCCTTAGGTGATTTCTATTATGTGAAATAAAGGAGGAGGATCAAAAATTGGAATTGGAAGATCTACCTTAGAGTGTTACAACACTTGTTATTATTAATGAGAAATTCTTGTAAAAATTATTCTTGATAATTTAATTGTTCACCTTGATGGATCATCATATGGGTGATATCCATAACTCCCTTAGGTATCTATTTGGTAGACTTGGTCATCTACCAAAATTGTCTAGTGATGTACTAGACAACGATGCACACAAGTTCATCTGGGATCTCAATAATTAGGATTCCTCAGTTATATTACACATAGAGGACTTGAAATTCTTGAAAAATAGGTGTCATCTTGGTATTATATGGTAGTAGTGAGTCTTCACATGTAGTCATGCCTAATGCTTGAGCCATTGCTTGTGTATTCATGATAATCATCTCATTCAAACCCATATAGATAACTCTATCATTGTATCATCCAAGTAATACTTGAATGATTTCTCTCATGATTCCAAAGGTTGGCATTCTAATAAGGTACTCAATGTCTATGTTATGGAATATGTGGCGAGATATGAGGGTGAGAGGTTGTGTAGCATCAATAGGGTCCAGATGGAATATCTTTTGTTTAACTTCATGTAGGTATTGAAATGGATCTTGATCTCTATATTTTGTCTATCGTAGCACCATATTAACTCCCATGGATTCCTTTTATGCTTTAGAGAGGGGTCAAATTAGAAATATGGTGTTCATAACTATGTGATAAGAAATTTGAATGTGTTTGAGTTCTTTATTCAAAGGAAATGGTTCATCTTTTGATAGTTGTAGCTCTCAAAAATATGCTAAGGATGAAATGCAAACATGGAGTTTAAACTTAGATTATATAGATTTTTCACCTCTTATCTTTCATGTTAAGTCCATGCGTAACTATCCACTTATTTCAAATGTAATGGTGGATGTGGTGAATAAATTTCCTATCTATCTATTAAAGTATTTAATCATTAGTGCATGTGTGGAGTTATGTTGTTATGCCCTTAGGTGTTCGTATGAAGGGTATGAGTTATTGATGTTGACTAGCCACTAATTTGTTGAAGATCACATCCATAAACCTTTAGCTCTTGAATTTATCTCTAGTGGGTGCCCATTATCTAATGGATATCTTACTGATGTGATGTTTTGGCTTCTTTCCCATACTTTATATTTTTTAGTTGCTCATCTTTTTTTTCTAGCTATACACATGGATCTTCTTGTACATGTTTGACACAATCGATGCTTGGTTTATGAAATTAAAAATTGTCATTATTGATATCATTTAAAAATAAATGAAATAAAAAACAACCACACATAGAAAAATTTCAAAACAAAAAAATCCTAATCTACATGGTGTTACTCAGTACCCACTTAGCTTACGAAATGAGATCAATAGACTATTAGTGGTAGGTCTTAATCCTATATTCATTTACTCATCTTGAAAATATATCTCCCTATAGATCCATTAAAACTATCATTCCTTTTTTCATTAAGTCATGTATAATATAAATCTCTTTCCATGTTATTTGCAATTTGCCTAGGAATGCTCTAAACCAAATATCATAACAAAATTGGTTGATCTTTATGAAATTCCTTATGATGTAGGTTCTTATTATGCCATGCTTTCTAACTTTACATATGTACTTCCTATGTCTATGCTACTCTTGATTTGAGCTCATCAATATTATTTAATTCAAGGAGCTGATTAATAAGATATTCCCACTCTCTTAAGTGCATAACCATAACGATGTGTAGGCTAGGTACTAGATACTCCATTCGCATGACTACTTCCAAACCATACACTAACTAAAATGGTGTAAGTCCTATATCCCTTTCATAATTTGTGTGATATGCCCATGTAATCATAGGAATATGATATTCCTATTCATTTTGCTTAAAATCTTATATTTTTTTGAGCATTTTCCCTAGCACCTTATTTAAAGCTTCACCCTAGCCATTCACCTGTAGATGATCGGTAGTAATTTTATGATGGGAAATCATAAAATCTTCAGTCAAGGACTTAATGGTATTATATAGGAAGTCCATTCCTTTATCAATAACTAGTTTTATAAGACATTTAAACTTGGTAATGATATTTTCATATAATAATTTCACTACATCCTTTGTACCATGCTAGGTGTGGCAAAAAATTTAACCCACTTAGTAAAATAATCTATCACAGTAATGATGTATCTAGATTTATTTTACTTGTTTGGTGGGTTGATTGGTCCTACAAAATTAATACCCCACTATTTGAATGGTTTCTCTACTAATAGGTGTTTCAATGACATTTCATCTCTCTGGAGTGGTTTTCCCATACATTGGTAGACATCACAATGTTGCATAACTCTATGTGCATTTTGGAACAAATTTGGCCACCATAGTCTGATTTATAGAGTCTTTCTAGTTTTATCCTCTTCTTTGAAATGTCCTCCTATGACTCCTTGATGAGCTTCCTCCAAGATTTAAGGGCATTGATGTTAGAGGATAACCCTGCCCAAGACTTCATCCTTTCCCAAGTGATATAACAATCCATTAATGATAGTGTATGGAAGTACATTGGTCACAAAATACTTTTTATATCATTCTTAAAAGTGCACAGGGAAGATTCCTTGCTTGATAAAGTTGAAAATAGATTCAAAGTTTTTAGGAATCATAGAGACACATAAGAGGTGTGCATCAAATGAGTCTTCTTATAATTTTTTTGACTCTTCACCATTCAAAATATGACTGAGGTGGTCCGGTTCCATATTTTCTCTACCTAGGTTTACATTTATACATAATTGAAATTCCTCAAAAATAATCAACCAATAAGATATTCATCCTCCTAACATTGATTTGTTGACTAGATACTATAGGACTTGATGGTCAATGAAAACTTCAAATGGTGTCTCAAAAAGATAATGCCAAAAATTTTGGATTGTGAATATAATGGCCAATGCTTCTTGTTCTATGTTTGTATAATTTTTCTCTACATCTAAAAAATTTTGGCTAGCAAAGTGGATAGGATGGTCAAGTGCACCATCTATGGGATATACAAGCACAACACCAACTATGATTCCCAAGTGTCTACATGTACGTGAAATAACTTACTCCAGTCTAGGAAGATAAGTATGGGCATAGTCACCTGTCATTATTTCAACTCAATGAAAGTTATTTGGCATTTAGATATCCATACAAACTTAACACTCTTATTTAGTAAGACTTATAGTGGAGTTGAAATTTCTACATAACCTTTGATAAATTTTTGGTAGTAACCTATGTGCCTGAGAAAGGAGTGAACTTTAGTGGAACCAAAAAGTGGTAGCATACTAAAGATTACTATGATTTTAGCTTGATCCACCAGTATACCATCACTGTAAATAACATATCCAAGTAAAACACCAAAAGGTGTAAAACATAAACATTTATTCAAATTTTAAAGAGATGCACAAAGTTTTCCATAATTCTAACATCAAATGCAAATTGGACAAATGCTCTTTAAATAGGGAGAAAACTACCCAATCATCTAAGTAAACTTCTAAGAATTCATGGATGAAATCTTTGAATGCTATAACTATGCACATGAAAACACCATAGGTGTATTCTTAAATCCAAATGGCATGGCATTATATGCAAAAGGACCCCATTCTATTTTAAAAGTTATTTTGGCTCAATCCTCCTCTATAATAAAAATCTAATGGTATCCACTAAACCCATCTATAAAAGAATATACTTCATGTCCTACGATAAACTCCAAAACTTTGTTTGTAAATGGTATTGAGAATGGATCATTTATGTAGGTAGAATTAAAAATGTGGTAGTCCCCACATACCCAGATTTATCCTATTTTCTTGGGTTGTACTACCATTGATCTTAACTAGTCAGCCTTTTCTACTAGATGGATTATTCCTACATCTTGCATTCTATCCAATTCTATCCTTACTTTTAGCTTCATATTGGGATTAAGTTTATATGGTCACTTCTTGATTGGATGTACATACTCTTTCACTATAATGTGCATCTCACCAAGAGATGGGTCAACTCCTTGAACCTCTAAAAATTTGGTGTGGAAGACATCTTGGTAATCCCTCAAAAGTTATAGGGCTTCCAAAATTTTAGTCTCCATCCAATAGTCACTATGCTTGTTAGTTTTAAAACCTTCTCTTTTAGGATGTTAGCGACATGATTCTTGAGAAACTACTAATATATATTGCATTTTCCTTCATCCATAGATTCTTGGATCTTCCTTTGCACTTCCTTCTCTAGTATTTGGATGTTGTATAGCTTATCTTCTTCAGTTAGAGTTGTGCTAGTGTCCTTAAGTGGTTCTATAGGCTATTTAGGTCCAAATAAGTCATTCAAATCTAAATGAACATCAAAATTATAGTCTTCCATGTCTTCTACCTCATCCTAGATTTGGTGACAAGGCTACATCAAATATTATTCTTTAGTCTTAGCATCTTTATACCTTTTAAGTGCTAAATTAAGAATGAAGGTTGTGTTTTTATGCATAGTTAACTCTATTGTGGTGCCAACATCTTCCACACACCCATGGCATAAAAAGTAACTAAGTTTCTATAGTGTATTATAAACTATAGGATTTTCATCTCAAAGATAAAACTTTGTATGAAATCACTCTACAGTTGTACCTAGTGCTTGGTTTATCTCATATGCTCCTAATGTATGTACCATGATGTGAGTAGTGGAACAAATATATATTGAAAAATGTGAACCCAATACTTGGGTGACACATTTTCCTCATTCCAAACTTCAACACATTTATGTACATGAATCTTAGGGCACAAACCTTTTTGAAAAAATGTCTAGTTCATGTAGATGAATTGTGGTAGCTAAAATCTACTAATCATGAGTTCAGAAGCATCATCCCACTTACGCTAATTATGTCGATGAATTTCCCACCAAGTTATATCAAATCCCTTTAGATCATAGTTTAGTGTACTAACCCAATGATTTATAGCCATAATATGGACTTGTATATGCATAATAAAATCATTGATGTCTTGCATTGCATAGTATATAGGTAGTTGATGTTCATGTGCAAAGACCATCCTCATAGTTTAGATTTCATGGTCATCATGGGCCTAGTTAAGGAGATAAGTATCTAAATCACCACTAATAGATGAAGTTGATTTCCAAGGAAATATGCTTTCTATTATTGGCTCTATATAATCTTGCATGTGATCATTGAATTGATATAGGAAATTAACTTCTGAGCTAGTGGGAGATTTTGTAGATGTGGAGGTGTAATTTTCAATGATAAACTGATTTAAAATCAACTGTGTAGCTACTATTTTTGGTCTCCCTTATTTTGATGTGTTTAATTTTTGGGTGATCATTGATTATAGTAATGGTTTGGCTTGTTAGTATAGGAAATTACATTGTGTTGCACATAGAGCATTTGGATTCTCCTTAGTATCAACCTTCATCTAGTTAGTTTCTTGTGGAGCATTTGGAGAGTCTAGCTTAACAAGAATTATGTATTGTTTGTGTGCTCTATTGAGGGGAATGACCATAAAATTATCACCTTGATGTGCCTTAAGCTAGTTGTGTATTGTATTGATAGTCATTTGACCATTGTACACCCATTTTTACATATCAGCACAAGCTAGTGCATTACCATAGTATTCATGTCTATGACCTCAAAATATCCTCATAGAGATAAGTTTATGACTTTGATCTCAATGTCATCCAATCTACTAATAGGCTCAACTTTTTTGTAGTCATCTAAGTAGAGTTATTAGGCTATAGCTAAGAGCTGGTCATCTAATCACTTCCCATGTTGATTTGGGAATCATATTTACTATGTTGCTAAAATCAAAGACAACACTTGGTATCTTGTATCTAGAAACCTCAATATCAATCCATGTATCAACATCCCATGGCTTATTTATCTTGATATACCAGACTAGTTTATTTATCTTCTGTTATCCACACTGTGCACATTCCAAAAGATTATGTAATAGATTTGTGATGTTTTATGATATGTCTTCATTGTATAGAGTACTCAAAAGTCTCAGTATATCCATTAGCATAGTGACAACTCTATCTTGTCATATGATGTGCAGAATTTGACCATATATTTATATGTCAATTGATACAACATTATCATTAGTAGTTTCATGTTGTTAAATGTTTATTAGTAACTACATATCTTCATTCATAAGACTCTTTTTTGTAGTTAAATCTAAGTATTTATCTTGTCTAACCTTTTTGATGCCTTGATCCTAAGGCATATCAAGTGGAGGTGGTCCTTTTCCTACATGATATTGCCATGTCACAACATTTAAAAATGCATTTCATTTAGGTTATGTACTTACCATGTTTACATTTAAGATAACTTTATCCTTCCTCTACTTCTATAAAATAGGGCAATATTTTGTATCATGTTGATCAGAGACTATTCAATATGCACAATATGATTATATTTGAAAATTCATTAGGTAATTTCTATGGACATGATTTTACTCTCTACATAGATATCATTACAGGGGAGGCTACTTATAGTTATTTACTCTACCTCCTTGGTATCCTCCTTTATAACTACCTTGACCTCCTCCTTTATTAGATTGATATCCCCGTTGGTATCCTCCTTGTGGCTATGTAGAATTCCATTACTAATATTGCTAATTATTATCTCCCATACTGAAATGCTATTGCATAGTTGAAGGAGTCCAAGTTGATTGTTGTGGCTATGTTATGGGTGAATTTCAAGGTACTACATATTGGTATTGAGGGGATGGGGGTGTCCATCCTAGTAAAGAAGGGGTCCATCTAGCTAGGTCATGAGGCTAGTACTATGGTAAACTTGGAATCCATTATGGACATATTTGATTACACAATTATTATCAACCTCTAAGACTAGGATTATTTTCTTCATCAAGGAGATTTAATGAATTGTAATGGCAAACACACTTTTGGAGATATCCTCTTTAATTTCCTATAAAGCTCTATAATTCTACTCATCATGGTTCATTGATTTATAAAAATTACAATATAGATTCTACGGATTTTTTATATATTGCTATAGTAGATGGCATTATGTTGTGTCATGCCCTACTACTCAAAAAAGTTCATAGAATTTTGTCCTTAATTTAACATTAATTTCAATGATGTCCTTACTTTTTTCACTATGTACACCACATGTTCAATTTGGGTTTTTCTATTACATGATACTGTTCCATTTTTTTGATGAAATATTGTAATGTGTTTTCAAATTTGGAGTTATTATTAGGGGATTCTCCATAATCTTTAATCTATTTTACATGCAGTGTAACAACTCTAGCATCTAATTTTTTCTTGTATTATAATTATGCAGTGGTAAATTGAATTCTGCCTTATAGTCCTTTAATGAACCATTATTCCTTATCTTTATCTATTAAAGCTAATTATAATTTTTTCATTACATCATAAAATTTGTGATAATAGTCATAGACTAACTTTCTAGACTTTTGCCTTATCTCTTTCAGGTCCTATATTATCTGGCTAGCACATTTATTAATCTTAAATTATATGATGAGATAATCTTGGATGCCTTTAGGACTTTCCTATTGTAGATATCTTTTTGATATTAAATCTAATTCTCTCCCATCTAGATACCCCCTATTAATTCACACTTTTGTAAATTTTCATTGGTGACACCCTTACCTTACCTTGCCATTTCATTTTACAATTTAGAAGGTACTATTTAGGGTCTGTAGACCCATCATAAATGGTCAAATTTAAGAATCATCTTGATTGATTTATCATAGTCATTGGTATATATGGAGTATTTTTCATAGATATTATTTGAGGTGATTTCATCTTAAGTGTTCCTACCTACGTACTACTTTGCACATCAAAGGAATTTTCATACACATTCTACTTGTCTATGTTTTTTTGTTGTTATTGTTCAACTTCACCCATTCCTATATAATTAAATCCTTCCTAATTGATTTTGATTAAATTTCCATGCCCCAATATTTCACATGCTTTAAAAATTATTTTTCTCATCTCTTTTCTTCCTACTCAGCCAGTTGAAAACTTATACTAGGATATATAAGATTGGGTTATGGGGATACATACACTTCTAATGAATAATCCTTTCCTATGAATTATTTCTCTACTACGATTGAGCTTGTGACTAAGTTATATTTTTACTTGTAATTATTATTCTTACATCAATACCCTTTGTTGTAGCTATGCACTACTTCTATATTCTATCTGTTATACTCCTAAACTACTCTCATCTTCCTCTTCACACATCTCTTCTTCTACTCACTCTTCATTTTTTTCATTCTTTCTATCAGAATATAACATTGTTCTCTTTATTATACCTTCACTCGTCATCTCACTCATCACTTATGTGAACTCAATCATCATATACTCTATTAATATTCTTACTTATATTCATAGCTACTTGGGTATTCATCTTTTTATTTTATCTATTTTGTTGTCACAATTCCCTCTCTAAATCTAGAGATTTTTTCTGAATCTTCTTACCTCGTGTCTCTATTCTATATTATTCTTCCCTTGTGTCTCTATTATATATTTATGATCAAGCTCTAATCACTCATATATCCATAATTTACCATCATGTGCACACATCCCTATATGCCTAAAGTGACTACTCCATATTGGCTGGAGTAGGCACCATGGCCTTTTTCACCATCAATATCTTTAATAGGAGAGGTAGTCACTATAAAAAATTTCCTCTAATTATTTGAATGAAATAGTATTACATATATTTTAACACTATATATCCTTGTATTTTAAACTTAGTAATGTATCCATCTATAATGATTAAAGCCTAGTAGTCTATTGCTCTTGTCCAATCAGTTTCCAATTTAAGTAATTGGTTTATCTTTTCTTCAGTCTAAGTAATGGTCTCTTTCACTCTAGGATGGAAGTAGTATTACTCTAGTCTTATCAACCAATTATCCATCAATTTAGGTAGTTTATACAAGAAAATTTAATATATATTTCATTATATATATGCTCCTAAATGATTTCACTCATAGTGAGACCCATCTTTTTGGATTATTCTTCTTTAAAGTGCCATATTTTTTGGTCTAACCAGGTTTCAATATCTCATTATATCAATAACCATCTTAGCATAACTTCCTGTAGAAGGAGTGTTTCCATGATCATCACACCATTTTTAGCATAGGTTCTTGATTCAACATAGTAGGCTAAGGATGAGGACAAGTATGTTTTATTACTCTGCATAGGATAGTTCATTGAATCTATGTTTACAAGAAGCATGATAGAAATGAATGATTGTGTAATAGGAAGAAAATAAGATTAAGCAAGAGTTATTTAATTGTATAGAGAATTTATATTATGTTAAGATAGATAAGACCAAAGCATTAAACATGATAACACAAACAAGGATTAACATAATAAATTCAACAGGTAACTAAGAACTAGAAATTATATATTGATCTCAGTAAAAGGTCATCAACTTCTTCATACAAGCATACATATTTATAGTCACTATAATTATTTACTATTCATATTCTTCTTCATACATTGGCACCAAAATGAGGAAACTACTCATCTTCTATCCTTTCACAAGCTGAGAGGATAGAACAAAATGCATTAGTTGACAATTTCATATATAATGTACATATATTCAAAGAATATCCTGCACAACTTTTATTATCTAGTTTTCTTCTCCCAACAAAAAGAATGAGTGTGAATTATCTTGTTGATGAGTCATCTTGATTGGTCATATTATGCTTTTTGTGACTATTGAGATGTAATTTTATTAAATTCCTATATACATTTATATATATATATATATATATATATATATATATATATATATATATATATATATATATATAGTGTCTAATCAATAAGGTGTATATTTTACACTAATATGCCTTTTGGTGGCACAATGCAAAGGGACTCAAAAGAGCATTGGCTTATATAAAATTTAAAACACTACATAATGCTTTCATTTTTCATATTCTTTAGCATGTATTACGTAGTTGGAAGTTAATAAAAATTACGTTTTGATTGGAAGTTTATTATTATTATTATTATTATTATTATTATTATTATTATTATTATTATTATTATTATTATTATTATTATTATGATGTTCTATTGTAAAATGACAATAAGTAAGAATGAAATTGAATTAGGGTTATTTTGGTTATATAAATTATCACTGGTGTTGACTTGGAATTTGTTGAGGTCAACATACCCTTATTTCTAAGAAACAAGGACTGATGTGTCAAATTATGAAAATGTGTGCCTTGAAATAGAAAATTCACTTGATCAGAGTGTCATTAATATGATTGAACACTATTTTTATTTGAATATCATCCACATTTGGTATGGTTAGCATATTTGTGCATGATTCTAGTTTTCCCTTATCTAAGTGTTGATATTGGATCTCTATGTTTCATGTTGACTGGTTTAATAAGGTGTAATTAGAATGAAAAATTCTTAGGTTTCATGATTTTAATGTTAACTTGATTCTTTACTAACCTTTGCTTTTTTATATTCATATTTGAATAGTTAAACCCTTAATATAAGTTTAATCTAAGTATTTGATTTAAATATGGTGGGAATTTTTTACACATTTTAAATAATGTTATGGTCTTAGTTTATTTTTATTTCCTAAGGCTTAGTCATGTTTTTCAACATGACCAAACATTAGACTTAAATGCATGCTTAGTCCATTTTTTGTCTCAATCCCCTTTTTAGACATTTCTATTATTCATGTGGTATAATCTTAATGCAAATCCCTTTGTCATGTTTCTGACTGTCGAGGTTTATATTTTAGATACTTTGTCCAAGTAATTATGGGATTTTGTTCAAGGGTTCTTTAAAGACATATGAAATTGGTCTATGTCTAAATTATTCCTTTAGACTTATCTATCAGGATAATTGTTTCAGACATTTTGTCTGAAACAATTTCCCAGTGGACTTATTCTTTTAAGACTTATGTAATTAGTCTATTTTTTTGGACTTATCCATGTTGGGATAATTATTTTAGACATTTTGTCTGAAACAATTTCCCTATGGACTTATTATATTAGTCATTTTACTTAAAAAAATTACCCTTAAGCCTCTTTTCACTTATCCTTCAGCATATTTGTTTTAGACTTATTATGTTTTGAAGTGACCCTTCGGGCTTTTTGTTTCAAACATTTTGTCTGACAAAAAAAGATTAAAACATATTTCTTGTAGCAATTTTTTTGAAACCTACCTTTCTAGTTTTATGAAAGAGCTCTTTAAAAGTTTTGTCAAAATACATCTACCCTTCAAACCTATCTTTTAGGTTTTTTGTCAAGGCTTCTTTTCCTAATCAAATTGTCCTTTGGCCATTTTCAAATTGTCATTTTACTTAATATAATTATCCTTTTAACTTTTTGTTTAGGTTCATTATTCTTCAAGATTTTTTAAAGTACCATTTAGATTTTTGTGAATCATCATTCAGAACTTTTATTTCACAATAAATTATCCTTCAAAAATTTTGTTTTGAAAGAATTTATCCTTTAGGGGAAATGTTTCAGACATTTTCTTTGAGATAATTTCCATGAAATAATTATCCTTCATAAGTCTCAAAAGTGCCCTTCATATTCTTGAAAGTTCCCTTTGAGCTTCGTGTAAAGTAAACTTCAAAGTTTTGAAATGGATACTTGCCCTACAGAATTACCTTTTGGCCTTTATGAAATGTTCCTTTTCCCTTCACATACCCTTTGAACCTTTCGAAAGTGCACTCTGAGACTTTGGTCTTAGGAAAATGCAATGCCAAGTGACTCTTTGGGAGGATTGTTTTGGATATTTTATTTAAAAATTTTCCCTTGATGCCAAAAATTACAAAACAAATTGCCCAAATTAATTCAAGTGCCTTATTCATATATATGCTAAAGTAATTTTTTATTTATATTTGTAGGAATAAAGCAAACCTAAAAATGATAAGTGGAAAGTTTGGAAGATAGTCATGAAGATGAGCTTAAATTTAATGATTGCATGCCCATCAATGACATCCACATAGATGTCAAATGATGGTCACATGGATGTTAAAACTAAGATAATAAACATTCTTGAATATGAGTTTAAATTTGACGTTCATGCACACATCAATGACGTCTATATAGACCTCAAATGATGGTCATGTGGACATCAAATTTAAAATAATAGAGATCCTTGATGATGTGTTTTAAATTAATTGTTGCATGCCTATCAATGATGTCCAAGTGGATGCCAAATGATAGTCATGCAGATGTCAAATTTAAGATAACAAATAGTCCTAGGGACATACTTAAAATTGATGGTCATGCACCCATCAAAGATGTTCATATAGACATCAAGTGAAAGTCATGTAGATGTCAAATTTAAGATAGTAGAGATGATCTAATGGATCATGATCAAGTTGGAGTTTTCAACATTGCTTAGATTAAATGTAGTATTGACACATGTCATAACCATGGGAACATAACCAAGATAACTAGTAACATTCAAATCCCAAGATAAAGATCAATGGCCAGTACCAGTTCATATAAGGCTAATCAAATAGTGTGAGATGAAGTAAGGATTCTAAAAGGAAATGGTTATTATGTTGACATTTATGAGTAGTTTTGCTGCAAAAGAGCCACGTAGGTGCTAGGATGATGCCACATAAGTAGAAAAGCAACAAGAACTAAAGATCTAGTAGACCACTAGTGAGAAATTTAATAAGATATTCTTTTGTATAGACATGTGAAATTTTTAAGATCACATTGTCTATAAACTAGTCTATTAAAAGGAAAAGGTCATTTATTCTAGAATGCAACAGAAAGGAGCCATGTCCTATACACTTATACAAATGTAATTAGATGATAATGACTGACATTATACCTTGTATCTTATAAAAGGATAATTATCAATTTTCAAAAGGGAAGTGATTTCTTAGAGCCAAATTATTTTTTTAAATTAGGAACAATTAATATAAGCTAGGAATTCTACAAAAATTGTCTAATATTTATTTGTGTTCATCATTATCATGGCTTCTCTCTCACTTGTTTGTTCTAATTTATAGATTTGAATGGTTCTTATAAATTTCTAGTGTGTATAATTAATTGTAGAGTTATTAACTTGTGATAATACTAGGTTGACTAAAAGTCCTTAGGTTCATTTCTTTTTCTCACTCTTCTTACATTTTGGCTATGTTGTTTACTTGTAGCGGTAAATCTTTAAAGTGAACTAGGTTTTGATTTGCATTATTTACACCTTTACGAGTTTGAATAATGTGTGATAGGATTTGGGCTTAATATATTTCATGTTACATATTGGTTAAGTGAATGCCTATATGAAATCTAAACTTTTTCATGATATTTGGAATGAAGATCAACAAAATTTATTTCTACCCTACCCTTCTCTTTGCTTCTTTTTTAACTGGATCACTCTAGTTTAATGCTCATTCTAAATATCCATCTGAGATTAGTTCTTAGATTAGTTCATGATCATAATTCACTATTATTAGCATAGTATACTACATATTTTACATAGATATACTATTTGGCCATGGTGGGTCCCAACTACCAAATAATATAAATACTGTGAAATAGTCACTTGTTCTACCTTTATTCCACCAACAGATAATAGGATTATTGTAACCTACAACTCATGCACTAAATTCATAGGAATTATAAAATGAGAATTATTTGTTAAACACTCTGAGTACCTATGGTAAACATTTAGGCATCAACATGAAAAGCTCCACTGGTGCTAAAATGAGGGCCTTAGTTAGATCTTTGTGAATTTATAATCTTTATTAATTTTGGTGTATTATGATCAAAGATTGATGTTTTCTTTGCATATCCATGCTTATTTTAGAAAATTTGTATGAATATCATATATATTTATGGTATTACACTAATATTTGTGATTCCTTTAGACAAAGATTGATATTATTCAATGATTCATAGACATTCATGTAAAGGAAGCTCATGCTTTGTGTATTCCCCATGTTTAAGGTTAGTAATAGAAATTTTATATAGAGATTGATTGGTTATCTACAAATATGAGTTTATTTAAGCTTAGAGGTGTAAAAATCCCTCTCATTCACCATTTTAGATGTATATTTAAACTTATTTAGTTAAAGATAGTCATGTTTTACATGTATTTATACAAAATTGGCTTAATGTGCAAACTTAATCATTTTACTTTACAAAGATCAATTTAATGCATTATATTTTAAATAGGTTTCAGGGCCACAAGCTAGAATTTCCCAAGGTGAGGTTTAGGCGAGTGAAATTTCCAAAGTATCAAACACTTCCCCAGTTCAAGGTACTCATGTGTTCAAGGTATGGCCTGGTTACGTGGTTCTTCCATTAATGTGCCAAGTATAGTACATGATCTTCCTCAAAATCATTAAAGATATTTTCCTTCTTCTAGTCTTAATAATGTTGTCACAGTTAAAGAGCATATTAAATCATTCAAGGCTACTTTGATATTGTTAAATGTATTTCATGAAGATGTAGCATGTAGATTGTTCCCATTTACTTTCAAAGATACTACATATGAATGGTTTCTTAACATTTTAGAAAACTACATTACTGATTGGGATGACTTTAAAATTTTTTTCATTGATTAATTTAGAAAAATTATTAATCCCTATGTCCTATATCATCAATTCACCACACTTAAGAGGGATGTTAATGAAATCATCTAAGCCTTTAATACTCGGTTCCAAAAAATGTTCAGCATTTCATAGCCCCTTATAGACCCAATGAGGCTTTAGCCTTATAAATTTATAAGGATGTTATAGATCCCATGACCTACATGTTCCTAAAAAGGTATCTTCTAGTCATAAACACATTGACCTAGGCATACTCTGAAGCCATGATCATTAATGACCAAATACAACCTCAAGGTTAGATGGCATATTCCATGCCTAATGTCAATTCAAATTAGCTCATCTAGAATTTCATTCTTAGTATACATACTTTAACACCCATTCAAAACAATTTTCCATTAAATCATACATATCTTAGCCAAAACCTAGGATTCCTACATAACACTGGTAGTGGAATTCATCCACAAAATCATAGAAATGTAGTGCCCATAGCTAGTAGTAATGATCCTGAGACACCAACAAATTCAAATGACTTGATATCATAAATGGTCTAAAAAATTAGCACTAACTTTCTTCAATTGTAGAAACAAGTAGGAAATATAGGAGAGGGATGCAATAGAAAATATTCTTCTCAAAGGTTCAGTAGATCTCCAAATAGGTTTCATGATAACAATAATAATGTGCCATCTAAAAACATACAAATGAGTTTATATGATGTAGATTTGGTTGATCATTACAATATTTGTGAATCATCTCAAGGTGAAAGGGATAAAATTAAAATTATGCCTATTTAAGACTTTTTTACAAGGATATATGGCTTTGAAATAACTTCTAAATCCTTCATCTAGGTTTTTGATTTTCCATTCGAAGATGAAGATGATCTAATTGAAGAAGTTGCATCTGAGAGGACTTGTATTCTTAAAGATGTAAAAGAGATTGTAATTAAATACCAATAAGACATCATCATTAAAACATCTATAGATGAAGAAGAGTTTATAGAAATGGATATGGATCAAGTATAAGATGATATTTATTTAGAAGGTATCTAGGAAGACAACACATGTAGATTTATTTCTAAAATAGAGAATGCTCCTAAAGAAGATGATCATTGTTAGACATCATACCATGATTTTTTAAATGTAATTAAAGATTTAGAAATGGAAGATGATGGGATGGAATAATACATATATGCTTCATCTGAGGATTTCACTAATGATATGGAGTTCCCAAAAGATGATATTATTTTGGAAGTCCTAAACTAAGATAAGTTGGAGCTTGATTGGATAGAAGAACTACCTTTCTTCATTGAGGATGAAGATGTAGTTGGTGGAATATATTGAGAATTATCATATGACTTCATCAAGAGGTCAAGAGTATGGGACCAACATGCTTATAATGGGAATATAGATGAAAATCATTCAGTTGATCATGATGAAGAAGCCATTTGGGATGACTTGGAAGATTTTTTTGTAAATATTGGTAGTCCATGTCCACCTTAGAAAGAACCTAATGAATATAGTAGTCTAAGGATTTTAGCCAAGCTATCATTATTTAGTGTAGATGACATAAGCCACTATCTATCTATGGATGAAGTAGAATTAACACTCCTATAAAGTAGAATAATTTGGGAAGAAGATGACTGGGTATTATATTCATATCTTCGATCCATGCATCTGAGAATGTTGATAGGAAACCAAGATACATCACCTATAAGATACAAGCATATAAATTCTCCTATCCACAAGAATAGGTCATTAAATGGATGTAATCATGCTTCAATGTTTTGTAGTAGACTAAATAAAATTTCATTTGATCCTGGAGGTAAGTACTTTGTGTAGTTAGTTTAGGGCTTAGTTTAGTTTATTTCATGTTATTTGTTTCTTGATTTCTTCTTCCTATCCCTTATTTGTATATAGTGTCTATATATATTTTTTTACCTTTTTTTCTTTGTTCTTTGATTCTAAATAAGTCCTTTTGGCTAACCCTTAGGTTAATATCACCTAACAGCCCAAGGCCTTCACAATTTAGAAATAAAGGTATGAATTCTCAACATTAGTAGATCATGAGTTATTGAAATATGAGCTTGATGTTTTAGTTTAGAGAAACTAACAAAGACTGATGGATGAGTTAATCATTCTTTGAGATTTTAGACCTTATTCTGATCTAAGCTTGGTTTTAATAATAATTGCACATGTAGGTTGAAAGCTTAAATTATTAGGACATAATTATGTTTTCACTTAAAAACATTAATTGCTTGGGAAAAAGTTTATAGCCCAAGATGATTGTCTATAAATAAAACATTTGACCAAATCCCTAAACCTAGCTAACCTAGTTCCCAACTTTTGCTAGAAAGTCAAAAATGATCTAAAAAATAAAAAATAAGATCTTATTTCAAAATAAAAAGCTTTCTAAGTAGAGGTGATTCTAGTAATCTCCACCAGGGCTATGAACACCTGACTAAAAATGGAGCAAGGTCTTGAGTGGATCTAAAGGCATCTCTATTAGGGAAATGGATGCATGGTTGGTAGTAGAGCAAGGCCCAAGCATTCTTTGAGATAAAGCATGATTCTTAACAAATATTCAAATATGTTTAAAGTTAATTTTAATAATTAAAGCCATGAACCTATAATTTTTTCTCTAAATCCTTTGACAATTAGTAAGTGGAATCAAAGCACACACATAGCATGACTGAGTGTTGATGTTTGATCCTAATTTTGCATGTGCAAGATTTTTTCTAACCATGAACTGATCTTAATAATGGTGCCTAATCAAATGGGACAAGTAGATTAATTATTAGTCTAAGCTATAATCTCTTAATTATAACATATTGTTATATTTCTCCTAGAAGTCACCATTTGTTGAGGTCAACATACCCGCATTTCTAAAAATTGGGGACCCATGTGTCAAATTGTGTAAATTTTTTATTTAAATAAAAAATTCACTTGAATAGAGTGACATTAACATAAATGCACATTATTTTTATTTGAATATCATCCACATATGGTATGGTTATCATATTTGTGCATGATTCTAGTTTACCCTTATCTAAGTGCTAACATTGTATCTCTATGTTTTAGGTTGACTGGTCCAATAAAGTCTACTTAGAATGAACAATGCTTAGGTTTCACAATTTTAATGTTAACTTGATTCTTTACTAACCTTTGGTTTATTAGATTCATATTTGAATAGTTAAACCCTTAATATCAGATAAATATAAGTACTCGATTTAAACTTGGTGAGAACTTTTTATGTGAGAACATTTTAAATAATGCTATGGGCTTAGTTTATTTTTATTTCCTAAGGCTTAGTCATTTCTTTTAGCATGACCAAAACTTAGTTTAACATCCATGATTAGTACCTTTTATGTCTTGAACTCCTTTTCAAACGTTTCTATTACTCATGTGGTCTAATCTTAATGCAAGTCCTTTTGTCCCGTTTCTAACTATCGGGGTTTATATTTTGGATACTTTGTCCAAGTAATTCTAGGATTTTGTTCAAGAATTATTTTAGGACATATGTAATTGGTCTATGTCTAAAGTATTCCTTCAGACTTATCTATCAGAATAATTGTTTTAGACATTTTGTCTGAAATAATTTCCCCTCAAACTTATTATTTTGGGACTTATGAAATTGGTGTATTCATTCGAACATATCTATGTTGGGATAATTATTTTGGACATTTTTTTTGAAAAAATTTCCCCATGGACTTATTCTATCAGGAATTTTTATTGACATAATTGATTTTTTACCTCTTTGCACTTACCCTTTAGAATATTTGTATTGTACTTATTGTTTTTTGAAGTGATCCTTTAGGATTTTTGTTTTAGACATTATGTTTGATGAAAAAATTCTAAAACATATTTCTCACAACAATTTTGTCGAAACCTACCTTTCAGGTTTTGTGAAAGATCCCTTTGAAAGTTTTTTCAAAAGACATCTGTCCTTTAAATCTATATTTTGGATTTTTTGTCAAGGCTTCTTTTCCTGACCAAATTTCCCTTTGACCTTTTTCAAATTATCCTTTAGAATTTTTGTTTAGGCCAATTATTCTTTGGGATTTTTGAAAGTACCCTTTGGATTTTTCTAAATTATCTTTCAAAACTTTTGTTCCATAAAAAAATTATACTTTGGAACTTTTATTCTGAAAGAATTTTCCCTTCGAGGGAAATGTGTCAAACATTTTTTATAAGATAATTTACCTAAAATAATGATCCTTCAAAACTCTCAAAAGTTCCCCTTGGATTCTTGAAAGTGCCCTTCAAGCTTTGCGTAAATTACCCTTTGGAAGTTTTGAATAGACACTTTCCCTACAGAATTATCTTTCAGCTTTTCTAAAATGGTTCTTCGCCCTCCACATACCCTTCAAACCTTTTTAAAGTTCCCTTAAAGACTTTTGTCTTAGGTAAATGCCATACCAAGTGACTCTTTAGGAGGATTGTTTTAGTCATGTTTTTAGAAGAATTTATCTTGATGTTAAGAATCACAAAATAAATTGCTTGAATCAATTCAAGTACCTTATATGTATATATATATGCTAAATTCATTTTTCTTTATATTTTTAGGAATATAGTGAACTAAAAAATGACAAATGGTAAGCTTGGTAGATAGTCCCAAAGATGAGATTAAATTTAATGGTCGTATTCCCATTAATGATGTCCATATGGATGTCAAATGATGATATCATGGATGTCAAATTTAAGATAGTAAACATTCACAAAGATGAACTTAAATTTGACAGTCATGAAGACATCAATAACATCTAAGTGGATGTCAAATGATGGTCATGTAGACATCAAATTTAACATATCAGAGAGTCTCAATGACATGTTTTAAATTGATGATCATGTGCATGGCAATGATGTCCATATAGACATTAAATGATGATCATGTGGACATCAAATTTAGGAAAGAAAATAGTCTTGGGGATATGATTAAAATTAATAGTCATATGCCCATCAAAGACATTCACATTAATGTCAAGTGATGATTGTGTGGATGTCAAATTTTAGATAGGAGAGATGATCCAATGGAACATGATCAAATTGGACTTTTCAACATAGCTCAAAGCAAACATAGTAATGATGCATATCATAAAGATGGGAAACATAGCCAAAATAACTATTGACATTTAAATCCCAAGATCAAGATCAATGGCCTGCACCACTTCATGTAAGGCTAATATAAAAATGCAAGATGAAGGGAGGATTTTAAAAGGAAAAAATTATTATGTGAACATTGATGAATAGTTTTAATACAAAAGTGCCACATAAGTGCTAGGATGATGCCACATAAGTAGAACATCAACATGAATTAAAAATCTAGTGGACTTTTGGTGAGTAAATTAATAGGATATTTTTTTGTATAGACATTTGCAATTTATAAGAGTACATTGTTTATAAACCAGTCTATTAAAAGGAAAATGTCATTTTTTATAGAATGTAATAGAAAGGACACCTATCCTATACACTTGTATAAATGTAATTGGATGAGATTGATCGACATGATCCCTTATATCTTATAAAAGGAACATTGTCAATTGTCAAAAGGGGAGGGAATTCTTAAAGATAAATTACTTTGTAAACTAAGATCAATTAATATAAGCAAGGAATTATACAAATATTTTCTATTATTTTCTTGTGTTCATTGTTATCATGGATTCTCTCTCACTTATTTATTCTAATTTCTATATTTGAATGTTTCTTATGAATTCTTGGCATGTACATTTTATTGCAGAGTTGTTAACTTGTGCCAATGCTAGGTTGACTAAAAGTCCTTAGGTTCATTTCATTTTCTTACTCTTCTTGAATTTGATATAATGTTGTTTTCTTATAAGGGCGAATATTTAAAGTGAACTAGGTTTTGATTTGAATTATTTCCACCTTCCTTAAGAGTTTCCCTGATGTGTGATAGGATTTGGGCTTAAGTTGTTTCATGTTACACATTGGTGTGTATGTCTAGATGAAATTTGAACTTTGTCATGATGTTTGAAATGAACATCAACAACATTTATTTCTTCCCTACCCTTTCTTTTGCTTCTTTTTTAACTAGATCACTCTAGTTTAATGATAATTGTAAATATCTATCTTAGATCAGTTCTTGATCATAATTAACTATTCTTAGCATAGTATACTACATATTTTACATAGATTTGCTATTTGACCATAATGGATCCTAACCACTAAATAATATAAATATTATGAAATAGTCACTTGTTCTAACTCTATTCCACCAATAGATAACATGATTATCACAAACTACAACTCATGCACTGAATTCTTAGGAATTATAAAATGAGAAGTGTTTGTTAAACACTGTAGGCATATGTGGTACACATTTAGGCATCAACAAAATTTGGATGGGAAAAAGGGTTTTGGTCTATTACCATGCCTAGATATGGAGTGATGGATTGTAATTTCAATATAAGTAGTGGAGTGGTGCATTGATAAATGGAAGTTACACAATGATTACTTCACTAAATAGCAAGAGAGTATGGAGGCCATGCAAGACATGTATGGATGAGGAGAATGAAATAAGAAGTAAAGGGATAATAAGAAACAGGGGAAAATGACAAAATATAAGGAACAAGGAAGAAGAAAGCTTGGTTATAAGATGGAAAGGAAATCATTTTATCCAATGAATAGTAACCTTCAAAGTTCAAGGTCAATTTTCCTTTCATAGTTATTATATTTGGCAAGAAATAATGTGGGTTTTTTATTTGGGTCTTGTTATATTTATTGAATGTATGGAATGATTGACTTTGAAAAAACACTTATTTTAAACCATAGGACTTTTAGTTTTATATCGTTAAGGATAGAACTCAGCTCCACCCTTTGGCCTATAGAGTTACAGGTCGAAACCTATTTAACCAGTATCTGGTCTATGTTATTTTCTTTTGATATTTGATAATTAATTATCATGGCATAAAATTAAATGTATAAACTATCTTCATTACTAGTTTAGGAATTTTAATTTGATTGGATGATATCCTTGTATTCTTTTGCCCATTATTTATTTGAGGGTTTTCATGAAATATACAAAAGAAAATCTAAATTATGAGTACATATTTATAATTAGGACCTATGATTAGTTTATTACTTTCTCTTCATAAGTATAAATATATATTTGTTCTCTTCATAACTTATACATGTGCATAGGTATTTATATATAGATTTTCACTCATTTATGTATGAATATTATGACCAGGATTATAAAGATTATACAACTAGTTTTTAGATTGGCTCTCAATCATTTAATTTGGTTTGACCTTGGTATTTAAAGGGTGATAGAAATAAAATAATATAAAGGTATATAGATATAAATATATGTATGAATATATTTATGTTATTGGACACACACACACACACACAAAATAATTTGTTATGTAAATAAGAAGGAAAATAAATATAGTAAGCTATAGAGAGTCATATTGTTATTTCAAATATTCTATGCATATTTATTAGTGATTATGGGAAATTTTGGGTTAAACGTATATAATTTATTACTTTACTATGACAATTGACCTATTGATAGTGTGTTAAAATTTGTGTCCTTTGAGTGAATCAAAATTTATGATGAGTTTTTGTATATAATATATACCTATTTTTATATTACATATTAGTTGAAAAGATTCATTGACAACAATAATTAGACTATAACCCTATTTTAATAATATTTTTTTGAATAATAGATTATGATGGAATTGGTGTAGAGATGTATAAATAATACTATATACAATATTATTGTATAAGTTATTATGGGATGCATAGATTACCATGTTGATAGATAATTTGTATTGATAATGTATACTTATATATAATGTGATAGAAAGATATGTTAGGAAAAGACATAAAACCACTTGATTATTGTTCTAGTGTACTGAACATATCTAGTTTTTAATATAGGTTTTTTGATAAATATATGTTACCACCTCGATGTTTAAATGTTTATTAATAGTTTGATTCATGATTGATGTTTGGATACATTATTAAATGTTGTATTGGATTATGTTGAATTCATATTATTTTGATTTTGAATCTTTACATGTTTATTTTATTTAGATAATAAGAGATAGTTATATGAGTATGTCAGTGGTAAAATCATATACTTATCACCTAATATCATATGATAGTCATGATTCAATAGTAGAGAGTTTAGTGTGATTTTAATTGACACAAATTTTTAGATATGATATCTATAATGAAAATTTTGGTCAAAACAATGTTATAGCTAAGACATTATCATTTCACTGCACCTATAGTTTACATGTGTTTGTTGAATTATTTAGATAGATGATGGTATTCCATGGTCTATTTTATTGTTGCAAGTAATATTTATAGTACACACATGGGTTTTGGTTTATTTCTTGATATCTACATTGTTATTATCTTCCCCTCCATGAAAGGTAGGGCCGTTCCCATTGGGAAGGTGTTCAGAGACCATTGGCCTATGGTTGGAGGTAAAGCACTCGAATGATGCTCTCCCTCTAATAACTCATTCAACCATTGGGATTATACTCAGTCTACATTCATAGATTAATGATCTATTTATAAAGATATTTTTGTATTATTATACACATTATATTATATATTTAACTTTGTATTACATTGTACTTTATTCTTTGATGGATAGTTAAACACAATAGTGGCTTGTAAATTATATAGTATTATGAAATTATAACAATAATGGTTGTAATATTAATCATATTTAAAATATAGATTATATTAATATTTTATTATACTTTATTTCTTCTAATATACTTCGATTAAAAGTTATTTATCTTGTAATATGATTGGATTGTTTGAACTCTAGATGGATCAGACTTTTAACCAGTAAGTTAATATATTATAGATTTTTTTTGATTTAAATACATTTAGTAGTAAATAAATGATTATTAAGATAATTATAGATGATTGTTTTATTAATATATGTGATAAAAGAATTAATGTAACTATTGGTTAACCCAGTGGGGTCTTAACATTATGGTATTAGAGATTAAGGTTTAACTCTTGGATCTATTATATCCACTAATGAAAATGTTTTCTCCTATTTTGTTTAGAAAGGATAATTAAAAGAGGTAGATCAGTTGGTGAGGGAACTTCAAATGTAAACCCTCATGTTGATCCTAATTAGCTAGCATCAGAACAAGCTATAAAAAAATTTTAGGTTCTCATTGTCATAAATATGACTAGATATAGAATAACAACTATAAAATGAGAAGTTCATGGATCTAAAGAGGAAGAGGAATAGGAAGTTCTATAGGAACAACTTGAAGGATAAAAAGTGACTCAGGAGTAGGGTAATGAGGAAACTCACCAAATGGTTAGATCTCAACTAGATGTAGAGCTTGCATGTGACATGAATAAAGTAAACCCACCCAAGTTTTATGGTACAATTTTGGGTGATGGAGATGAAGATTGGATCACATAAATGGAAAATTATTTCAAAATTTGAAACTAATTAAAGGTAACTAAGGATGTGTGGGTAGCTTACCAACCAATTGGTGAAGAATTAATTTGGTGCGATGAAAATAAGCTTGAGATGAACCTTGATTCAACTACCACCACATAGGTGTAGTTTTTGGCTCTTTTTAGAACATGATAGTTACCTTAGTTTTATTTTGATTAGAAATTGATAGATTTATATAGTTCAAAAAAATGCTATTTATTGGTGAAAAATTAATAGGATCAATTCGTAAAGATCTTGATGTATGTCCTATAGTACCAAAATGATGAGTGTTTCTAGATCAAAAAGTTCATCATGGGTTGGAAACCCCAAATTGGGTGTGCAGTGGATGTGGATAGACCATCTACCATGGATTAGGTCTTTGAGAAAGTAGTCAAGAAAGAGTAAAATGTATAATCATTAGAAAAGGTAAAATAAAATTTTAATATTAATTTTGGCAGTTAAAAGACACCCTTCAAGAAGAAAAATTAAAAATAGAATGGAAATTCAAGGAACTGGTTCAATAATTAGATTATAAGATTCAACAATGCTTATAGAAACATGAAACCATGAGGTAATTTAAGATAAGGATTTAGGGGTGGTAATAAATTTCATAGAAAGGGACCACATTAAATATGTTTACTTTTTGAGGATATCATTATGCCAAGGATTATCCTTGGTGGAAGACAGATGGTAGAAATAAGAATACACCCACTTCTACATCTTAGTAGGGAACCTTCCAACACCATATTCATGTAGTCATAGATAATCATCAAGTATAATTTCAAGACTCTCCCATGAAGTATAATTTAAATTTTTTAGACACCCTATTAATATTTTTATAGATAAAATATCTATATAATGTTTTATTTCTCCTATAATTCTAAGTAAATTGTAAAGGAAATCCTGTTTTATGGTAAGTGTTTAGTTAGTGTAGTATGGGAATGAGTTTAAGGATAAGGTTGAAATATGTCCTATAGAAGAAAAAAATAAATTGATAAAATTCGACACAATTTTTTGTTTTTATGTAGCACCATTGAGATCATATGATGTGATCCTAAGATTGAATTGGTTCTCTAGGCACAAAACCAAAGTTGATTTTTTCCTTAAAAAGGTTTGGTGTTTAGATGATTTGGGAAACCAAATCCAAATCCAAGGAATTCTAAGGGAGTTAAATCTGAGACAAAATTCAGACATTAAATTGAAAAAGTCTCAATGAAAGGGATGCCAAGCATTCCTAGTCAAAATGGATGAAATTATTGAAGCTAAGGAACCCGCTTTGGAAAACCATCTTTTTCTAAAAGAATTTCAGGATGTTTTTCTAAAATAATTTCTAGGGATCCCTCCTAAAATATAGTTGGATTTCACCATTGATATCGTTACAAGATTAGAAACATAGTCTAAGGCACTCTATAGAATGAAAACAACTAAGTTAGTTAAGTTAAAGGCATAACTTCAAGATATGTTGGCCAAAGGATTGATTTGGCCAAGTCTTTCACCATGGGGTGTAATTGTAGTATTTATAAAGAATAAGGACAAAACCCTCTATTTTTTTTATTGATTAGTGCATGCTTAATAAATTAATAACTAAGTAGAGGTATCCTTAACCTCACATTAATGATATTTTTTATCAAATGTGTGGTGTAATAATATTTTGAAAGAATTTATCTTCATGAAGGATACAATTAGTTGAGAATTCTAAAGGAAGATATTCTAAAAAAAATTTAGGACTCATTATGGGTATTATGAGTTCACATTAATTACTTTTGGATTAAAAAATGAGCTTGAAACATTCATGAATCTCATGAATAGTGTGTTCAAACATTGTCTTGATCAATTTATGCTAGTCTTTTTATATGACATTCTCATCAATTACAAAAGTGAAGAAGAGCATGTTGAGTTCTTGCATTTAGTTTTGTAGTGGTTATTGAAGCATAAAATATACATTAAATTCCAACTATGATTTATTTCAAATAAGAGTACAATACTTGGGACACATTATCTATGTAGAGGGAATTTTAGTGGATCTAACTAAGATTTTAGCAATTATGGATTTGCCAACACCTAAAAATGTGTGTTAGGTTCATAGTTTCATGGCTTTAACAAGGTAATATAGGAATCTTGTACCAAATTTCTCAAAGATAGCTAATCCAATTACCTTTATTAAAAAAAAAGAGCAATGTTTATTGTGGTCTAATAAGTGCAAATAAGCCTTTTAAGTTTTGAAATAGAGGCTTACTTATACACCAGTGTTATGGATTCTAGATCTGAGTGGTCATTTTATAGTTATAAAAGATGTGTCAGGTGATGGATTATGAGGATTTCTTATGCATAATGGTTCAATAGCAGCCTATGAATCTATAAAAATGAATACTTATGAGGAAAATTATACTCCTCATGATTTGTTACTAGCTACTATAGTTCATGAATTACATGTTTGGAGGCATTATTTGTTGGGTAAACCTTTTAAACTTAAGACTGATAACTTAGGTCTTCATTATATATTCATCCAACCTAACCTCAATACTTATCATAATTTGTGGTTAGAGTTTCTAATGGATTATGATTTCAACATCAACTACATTAAGGGAAAAGAGAACATAGTTTTAGATACCCTTAGTCATATAATGTACATTTCATCTTTGGATAAAATAAGGAGCACTTTTCAAGATTAGGTAGTAAAATTCTCACCTAGAGATGAATTATATGAATATGGTACTGAATCATTGGCTGAAACTCTCAAGATCATATATACCAAGGTTGTAAATTTGGGAATGATGTGATTTTAAGGTACAATGATAGAATATATGTGATTAATAGAAAAAATTGAGGAATATTGTGCTAACATAATTGTACAATGATCCTTATTCAAGTCATATTGTAGTGACTAAGCTTCTAGTGGAGTTAAAACCATTATACTTCTATAAGGGATGTAATAAGGATGTAGCTAATTTTGTATCATGATGCTTAGAGTGTCGGTGAGTCAAGGTTTAACATGTGCATCTTGTTATGTGGTTGTACCCAAATTCCATACTATAATGGAAGTGTCATGTTATTATTATGTACTTTTTCCAAGGTTTTCCTATGTATAGAAACTATCATGACATGATCTTGGTAGTTATTGACCAAATTTGGCTTCTAGTCAAATAAGGTCAACCCCTAAAAATTTTAAATTTTGAATAAGGTTCTCATGTGTTCTATAGGGTGTCATGTTAGTCTATTATCTCACTTATCCTTCTTGTCTTTGTTGAAGCCCATTCCCTTTGAAATGGCCTAGTCAACTAAAGTCAAACATGGTCAAACTTGGTCAAAGAATTGGTCATTTCCTAAGTTTCATGTGCAAAAAAGGGACTTTTGACCACCTTTTAACCTATTAATTAACTTGTATAGAATTTTAAAAAGTAAAAAGTTGTCACTAAGATGAATTAAAATTTGGGATAGGTTAGAAGATGTCAAGGTCATGTTAGGTGGTAGTCAAGATTTAGTTATAATAAAAAAATGGGAGTTTTCCCTTGTTTTTAGGCCCTTTTGGGCACTTGTATGGCTTCCATGATCTGATCCTTAGTTAAAAATGTGGGTGAAGTGTATAATCACCTCCCCAAAACAATTTCCATGTTTTTATTATAAATATAGTGCAAAAAATTTCATCTATAACTCATTTTTCTTCCTTTTCCTCTTGGCATGTAAAGGAAGGTCAATTTCAAGCACTTGGTATAAAAGGTATAGGTAGAGCTAGGAGGAGAGATTATAAAGGTGGATTTTAATCTAAATTAATTTTAAAATTATTAGTTTGTGTTTTGGTGCCTCCTCCTTTATGAATAATCATTAACAATCCAGGTAGCCTTTTATAGAATTACATCTAAGAGGGGTATATCTATGCATATATTTCTAGTTTTTAGAGACTATTAGAGCTATGTGATATTGATGAGGTGTTTTTATACTGTAATTAATCTCTCTCCATGATATTTTAAACATATTACACTTTAATTCTCTTTGTTTTTGAAGGATATCTCAAATGGTGCTTGTTTCTTGAAGTTTGTAAAGTTGGGTGTAGGACCTATGTTTTTCGGACATCCAAAGAGCTTCATGGTGGTGATAATGTGATTTAGGTTCATGTATGAATATTTATTTCATGTAATAATATTGTGATAAGTCCAAATAACACCCTTACAAAGCCAAATTTCCCATCTTTACCTTATTTGTTGCCTTATCACTTTCAGTCAAGTTTGTGCTTGTTTCAAGAATTTGGATGGAGGTGAGAGAGTTTGAAGTACATGGTGGGATCCATTTTGAGTTTTAATATCCCAAAAGAGTAATGATTTTTATTATATTAAGACCAAGAATGATATATAAGCAAGTTTTCACTTCAAGGAAAGTTATCTCCATTTTGGGCTCTCAGTCCCCAAGTGTAGAAAATAGATATCTTGTAGCTTTTGTGGATTATTATTTGACATTTTGGAAGAAGATTTCATCACTTTTATTTATTTTTCCTTATATCCATATTAAAATTTTATAATTATTACAAATTTTAGATCCAAATGGGAAGTGTAAGTTGGACTTTGAACTCCTCCAAGTTGTCAATAAACCACTGAAAGTAGGTAGTGTTATCTATAGGATTCTCAAGGAGTGTTCACCCTCTAATACATTTGAAAATCCCTAGACATACTATTGAAATAGGAAAAAATTACAAAAAAACAATAATTATTCATAATCACTTTATTCAAGAAGAAGAGTTATATTACATGAAATGACCTTTTGGGCCTATCCCTTATCCGTACACAGGGTAGAGCATGCAGTGGAAGCAATGCTTACTGATTGGCACAAGGAGATGGTGTTAAGGATTAATAGGAAGGAAATATGTCATAGTATTAATGATACAAATATAAATTCAATATAAATAATACCTGTACACTCTTAACATGATCTAAATGACACTTGAACAACCTACAGGCCTAAGATTATGCACATATAGCCAGAGGTATTGAGGGTGTGAACTCAGTTAGGAGTGAAAGGGATTTTTGAACTCAAGCACAGTATAAAATTGGGTGAAATGATATAATATTATGATATAAATGTATATAAAGTATTTTAAATACCGCTGAGGCTAAAAACCTACCTTGGAAACCTATAACCAAGGCAAAATATACACTTACAGTCCTGCAAGAAAGTGGTGACACAATCAAGTTATGGGAGCATATAAGGAGTTTGAGGAATTGTGAAAAGATGAGTGAAGGTTTATGTCTATAAATTTGATCAAATTACCCTTATAAAATTCATTACCATTATCCTTAACTAAGCCTAATTTTCTCATTAAGGTTGTATCAGTCCTCAACAGACAGTGACAAGAAGGAAGGTGAAGGATTGAAATGCTAAGTATGGAGAAAGGAAGGAGGTGATGAGATAAAATTGGAATAAAATTATGGTAAAATAATTTATAAAATTATATTTAAAACTTTATATCAACCCAAAAGAGGTGTATCTACATAAGATACCTTGTTCACCTTGGAAACCTACAAGCAAAGTCCTAGTCAAAGAAGAATAAGATATGAGTTTGACTTCTTAGGAAGGAAAGGAAGCTTAAAAATAGAATAAAATGAATATATTGAATCAAATTAATTAATTTTAATTCATATAACACTCATAAAATTCCTAATGACCTTTTCACCCATACAAGGTATGTCTCAGTCCATAGAGTTAACCAAGAGAACCTTGTTTCAAGGGGTAAGTGGAGGATTTCACTAGAAAAAAAGATTTTCAAAGGCTTTAAAAGCTCAATAATATTTAAATTAGTGTGGGTAACATGTAAAAATAGTTTATAAACATGTAATATATTTTTAAGTATAATCCACATGAAGGTTTAGGCAAAAAACATGCTAACAAATAGGGTTCTTAATCCTTTTTTGAGGAAATGGAGATGGTTAGACCACTTAGACATGGAATATGAAAAAAAACATTTGGTAAAATTAGAAATCAAGAACTTATGGAGATTAAAAAATATTAAATTTTCCAAAACAAATAGGCCTAATACCCTTTATTTTGTCTCAGAGGTAGGTCACTTCTTGCATTCATAAAAATGGTAGTTTTTAGGAAAAGTGTTGGATAGTGAACCAAATGGCAGTCTAATCAATTAGTGAGGTTGGAATAGCTTGGGAACACATATATGGACATGATAAAATATCCTATAATGTTTTAATACCAAGGATATGGTCTAGACAAGAAGGTCTATAGGCCAACCTAATAGGCAACCATGCAAACCCAACCCAAAATCAGATGTCATTCTATGTTCTAAGATCCTCCAAGTAATATAATGTTTTGAATGTTGACTATTGGGGTAAATATGATGTTTTAATTATATATTAATTAATTTAAATTGAAAACTATCATCTTTTGGTTCACAAAGTGCAAAAAGGCCTATTGACAAGGCATAGGTCTTGTCCTAAAACAAGGGTCATCTCTATGTTGGGCTCTTGGTGAACTATCCCAAGGATTGGAACATGTCTATATGTTAGATAAAAAATCTATGAGGATTTTTTTTGACAAGGAAACTCCATAAGAATCCATATCTAACCCTAGACATACTAAAACCCTCATAGAAAGTAATTTGAAGGTCAACCTCCATCACTCATATCTTTCATGAATGTTTTCATGGGACCCTAAGTTATTTGGATAAGTTATAAAAGTTACTTTAAGATCCCTCAATGGTATTTATAAGTATTTTTAATATTTGAACTTTATGAACAAAGGTTAAGAGTCCAGACCATTCAAAACCCTTACAAAACCCTTATAAAAACATGGTTGGAGAAAGGAAGAAAATGATGTATATAGATGAAAGAGAATGGCCATGAAACCAATTTTATGATGTAGAGGAATATTTGGAGACTCTACACATGTGAATCATTTGTATGAAAGTGTACTGAATAAGCCAAAATAGGGCTCATTTTGACCTTGTTGTGTGGTGTGTAGGATAAATGAGGAGTTAGGAGATGAAATAAAGTTTGGGATGAATATTTAAACTTGAGATAACTCCAAAAATTAATTTCATCTCATCAATAAGCACATAGGTTCCCCAAATAAGATCTCACTTTCAGCTATTCTAGTGAACCATTTAGTGAACACTTAGGGAAAGTGGTGAAAAATAACTAGGGAAGCCTTTTAAGGCCAATTTATTATAATTGATGGTATGATCACTCATTACACACATAATTTATCCTCTTTTATGAATTATTTTGTAGTTTTTAAGATATTTAAGGTGCCAAGTGTGAGAGGTGAGGTAATAAGACTATTTTGAGACTGCCAAGTGTGATCATGCATGGTCAAGATGATAGGAAGGGTCAAGAGCCTCCCTATTGAATGTGAGGGATTATTAGTAACCATTAATATTAATATTCATCTTTAAATTTGATCAAGTTCATATTTTGTGTAGTTTTATAAGGCTAATTATGAGGGGCAATTTTCTATACATAAAAAAGTAGTTTCTTAACAATTTGTAGATCTTAGATGATTGAAAATGACATTTTTAACTATTGAAAAGATATGGATCAACCCATCCTTCTCTCTCATGAATTTTTAACTATTATTCACATTAGTTTAACATTTCCTTGTGCCTCTTCAACTTCTCATCTCTCTTTCTTCTTCCAAGTTATATAAATTTGGCATTCTTAGCCTTTGTATGGATCTCTCCACTTGGGTATGGTGAAGCCCTACCAAAATTGTGCCTTGAATAAATAAAGACAAGTAATTTTAACTCATTCAAATAATTCACTAACTTTAAATGATAGTGTTTAGTATTGTGCAAGAGTGATGGCTATTTGCCTTCACATACTATTCCTACTGTTACCTAGTGTGTTATGTTATCTTTCTTGCAGGTCAACCAGAAGTGTCAAGTGAGGTTATAGGTATAGTGAGTAGCTCATTTAATAGAGTGTAATATCATTCATATTACCTAGTTATTTATAATATAGGCTATCTCCTAAACCCCATGTTTAATCATTGGTGAGAGAGAGAGATAGAGTTGATATTGAGTGAAGTGTACATGCAACTTATTCTTAGTTTCAAGTGCATTTCAAAATGTGTGAGTAGAAAAAACATTTGATGTATCACCCCCATAGATTAGGATTACTTTTAATACTATTATTAACCCTTTTCAACCCTAAATTTATAGTTTTAGGATATGAGCTTTAGTGATGCATCAAGGGGAGCTATCCCCTAATATAGAGACCCACCCCAATAGGGATACCCATAACCTTGGGGTGGTTCCATTATTTCACTTGAATGAGGAGAATATTATCCCATATCCTCATTGGGTGAAAGTTTAAGTGACAATAGTTTTTGGCATGCCTAGTGGGACTCTTGATTCCATTCTTTCAGAATTTTTGGTGTTATTCTCAAGACATCAACCTTTGGAGGCAATTATAATAAAGATCAATGGTGACTCTAAGTACATATCTACTAGTTGAGTAGTTGAAGTATACCAATTGAATTTGTTTTTCTTGTTTTATGATCTTTTATGAAGTGATATATGGAGAATTATGATCTTGAACTTGTCCTAACTCAAGTTGAGGAGCTATGTCCTTCTTGGCCTATCCCTTCTCAATGTGAATAGATCTTTGTCTAGCCTTGTCATGATCCTCATCAACCATATGTTATGCATTACCAGCCATATCAAGCTTGTACTCCATCTAACCCACCTAACCCCTCTACAAGCCATCCTATTGTATATTTCTAAAGAACTATCCTTGGTTACCAAGAATACACGCTAGACCTTGACACTAGATATGTTTGTGGTGAAATTATAACTAGTGTTTGTATTGAGAGTATAAGGAATACCTTGGAACAAATCAACAAATAATGGATACCTATAGAAGGGGCTAATTGTCTAAATATTAATTATGATATTCTTGATTTTTGTGGCCTAATTTTTTATCTAGAGGAGAGATTTAGAGTCCATGATGAAATTACATCTTGGAAACCTCAAAATTAAACACATTCACCTTCAAGTGTGCCATCCTTGTCCATTCAAAATGTTAGTCCAACCATGTTTCCTAATACCCCAAACCCCTCATGTATTTACCCAAGTTTCCCTTCTTGTAAATCCATCCAAGAAACCAACCCAAGGGATAAAAACATCATGGTCGAGTAGGTTCACTTATTTGAAGAGGATTTTGAGATGGAGAGATTAAATTTTCAAGCTCATCTTGAAAGGGAGTTTGAATTGGCCAATCAAGCCTTGAGGCAATCCATCATGAAAATGGAAGGTAAAATATCTAAACCTACTATTTCAAGTTCCAATCAAGATACCAAACCTTAATAAGTTCCTAGTTTCCTAAAAATATCTTTCACTCCACTAGCATCTCAATCTTATGAAAATATCCTTGAACACACCTTTTTAAGATGGGCAGAAGTGATGCCATCTTGTGAAGAGAGGATTGAATCTTGTTTGGGTGAAGAAGTTGGTAAAAGAGAGAATCCTAAAACTACTCAAATCCTTCCCACCCCTCCTCAAGATACCATTTAATCCATCCTTCCAGCTCCTCTAATTGATTAAGTTTGCCTTCTTAATGTGGAAAATTATCTTGCTACATGGGAATCCCCTTTAGCCCAACTCCCTATTTTTGAGATTCCTAATGTTGAAACCACCAAGATGGAGGATTAAATTCAAATTTTATATTATATAGAGGATTATGAGGTGCTAACTAATAATGTGGAGACATCTACTTGTAATGATGAAGGAAAATTTGATGGAGAGTTTTTAGAAGAGCTCTTTTTTAATCCCATAGAAGAAGAGGGAGAAGTCCCTCTTGTTTTTCCATTTCATGATGTAGAATAGTCAACTAAGGATGACTTATGGTAGAGGTTTGAGGACATATGAAATGAATGTGAAGGCCTTAAAGAGCCTACAAGTCCTTTAGAAATCACTCCAAGTGATGACAAGTAAGAGGTTGTGTCTGAAAAGGAAGACATGTGGCAAACCTACTTGCAAATGTTTCAAGAATATGAGGGGGGAAGAGGGATGATCTCCAAGTTAAAAAAGATCAAGATGAAGTAGAGAAAGAACATATTGAAGAACATCACCTCCAAGAAATTCCAGCTCATGATGGATCCATATATGATGATCTTGGGCATTTTGAAGGTGATCTAGAGTTTGTTTCTACATCCATCTATGAAGCTACCTCCACCAACATCAAAAGATTCTTGAACAAGAAAAACATCCTAATATACATGATACAATGCTCCTTGAAGAGTTTGAATAATTTTTGACAATGGAGAAGAATGATGGAATCCTTCAAAGATACATAAAATTACAAGTTATCCTATATATAAGTATGCCAATTTGTCATGAAGATCTAGGAGGATAACAGTATGAGACTTGATTCAAGGTTCAAGAGGACCTTATATATTTTAGAAACCTATGGGAGATGAATCCATTGTATTATGTACAAATACAAGGAACAAAGTGAAAGAAATAGTCAGCTAATATCCCATCCAAGAAAAAGCAAGCTTGGCATCCTCACTCATCTAGTGAGGAAGGAGACCTAAGGTACTTCCCTTTTGATCTAGGAAAGGAGGTATGATCAAGATGCATGTACATATTTTTTTAATTTTTAGTTGTGTCTTGTTTCCCTAAGTGCTTAGTAGCACAAGTGTGTCCTTGTCTTGTTTTTTATTGTGTTTTTTATGAGAGTTCTTTCCCTGTGTGTGTTTTGAGGTAAGATTACTATTTTTTAGATCTTTTCAATGTTTGGTCTTGATGTTTTCAACTTAATCCATTGACTTCATTGGCCCTTGGTTGGATAAGGCTAAGGAGTTACCTAATTTTTGACCAAATTTGACTTCTAGTCAAATAAGGTCAACCCCTACAATTTTGAACTTTTGAAGAAGGTTCTCATGTGTCTTATAGGGTGTCAAGTTAGTCTATTATCTCACTTAGCCTTCCTCTTGTCTTTGTTGAAGCCTATTTCCCTTGAAATTGATTAATCAACTAAATTCAAACATGGTCAAACCTTAGTCAAACTTGGTCAAAGGTATATTTGTGTCTAATTTTTCATAATATGGCATTTATCATGTTTTTATGTCTTTACAAGTTATAAATTGGTCATTTCCTAAGTTTCATGTTAAAAAAAGGGTCTTTTAACCACCTTTTAGGCTATTAATTGACTTGTATAGTTTTTTAAAAAGGATAAAGTTGTCACTAATATGAATTCTAATGTTTTAGAGGTCAGAGGATGTTAGGGGCATGTCAAGTGGTAGTCAAGATTCAGTTATAGTCAAAAAATGGGAGTTTTCCCTTATTTTTAGGCCCTTTTGGGAACTTATATAGATTCCATTATCTGATTATCAATTGAAAACATGGGTGGAGTGTCTCTTCACCTCCTTACACCCATTTTCACGTTTTGATTCTAAATATAATGCAAAAAGTTTCATATATAACTCATTTTTATTCCTTTTCCTCTTGGCATGCAAAGAAAGGTCAACTTCAAGCACTTGGTATGGAAGGTACAAGTAGAGTTGGTATAAGTGCTTCTAAAACTGGATTTTAATATATATAAACTTAATTTTCATAATAGGCTTTTTTGTTTTGGTTCCTCTTCCTTTATTAACAATCCAGGTAGCCTTTTATAAAATTACATCTAAGAGGGGTATATTTATGCATTTGTTTCTAGTTTTTAGAGGTCCTTAGAGCTGTGTAATCTTGATGAGGTTTTTTTATAGTATAATAAATCTCTCTCCATTATATTTTCAACATCTAACACTTCACTTCTCTTTTTTTTTTGAGGGAGATCTCAAATGGTGCTTGTTTCTTCAAGTTTGCAAAGTTGGGTGCAGGACCTATGTTTTTCCAACATCTAAGGATATTAATGGTGGTGATAATGTGATTTAGGTTCATTTATGAATATATATTTCATGTAATCAGCTTGTGACAAGTCCAAATATCAACCTTCTAAATCCAAATTGCCTGTCTTTACCTTGGCTGCTGCCTTATCACTTTCAATCAAGTTTGTGCTTGTTTCAAGAAGTTGTATGGAGGTGAGATAATTTGAAGTACATGGTGGGATCCATTTTGAGTTTTAACATCCCCCAAGATTCATTATTTTTATTACATGAATACCTATAATGGTATATAAGAAATTTTTCACTTCAAGGAAAGTTATCTCCATTTTGGGCTCTCAGTCCCCAAGCGTAAAAAATAGATATCCTATAGATTTTTTGGAATAATATTTGACATTATGGAAGAAGATTTCATCAATATTATTGTTTTGTAATTTTATCCCTATTCACCTAGTAAAAATATGATAAATTTGGGAGCCAAAGGGTAAGTGGAAGTTGGACTTTGAACTCCTCCAAGTTGTTAATGAACCTCTAAAAGTAGGCAATGTTATCTATAAGATTCTCAAAGAGTGTTCACCCTCAGATGAATTTTAAAAGCCATAGAAATAATATTTAAAGAGGAAATAATTAAAAATAACTCAGGAATTAATCTTGAGCACTTGAGTCAAGAATAAGAGTTCTATTTCATGAAATGATCTTTTGGGCCTATCCCTGTTTGTACATAGGGTAGAGCAGGTAGTGGAAGCAATGTTTAGTGATTGTAAAAAAGATATGGTGTTAAGGGTTTATAGGAAATAACTAGGTCATAATATGAATTATAAAAATCTAAATTCAATATAGATAATCCCTATGCACTCCTAACATGCTCCAAATGATTCTTGAATAACCTACAGGCTTGGGATTATGCACCTATAGCCAGAGGTATTGAGGGTGTGAACTCAGTCAGGAGTGAAAGGGGTTTTTGAACTAAATTAGAGAATAAAAGTGGGTGAAATTATATAATATTATTATATAAATGTATATAAAGTATTTTTCATACCTTTTAAGATAAAAACCTACCTTGGAAACCTACAACTAAGGCAAATTATACACTTACAATCCTGCAAGAAAGTGGTGACACAGTCAAGTCATGGGAGCATATAAGGATTTTTTAGAATTGTGAAAATATGAGTGAAGGTTTATTTATCTCAAATATATAAAATTAACCTTATAATATTCATTCCCATGATCCTTAACCAAGCCTAATACACTCATTAAGGTTGTATTAGTCCTTAATAGATAGTGACAAGAAGGAAGGTGAAGGATTGAAATTATATCTATAGAGAAAGGAAAGAGGTGATGATATCAAATTGGAATAAAATGAGGGTAAAATAAGTTATAAAATTATTTTAAAAATTTATATCACCTCAAAAGAGGTGCATCTATAGCAGATACCATGTTCACCTTAGAAACCTACAGATAGGGTCCTAATTAGAGAAGAACAAGATATGAGTTTGACTTCCTAGGAAGGAAAGGAAGGTTTAAAGTAGTATAACATGACTCCATAGAATATGCCTAATGACCTTTTTACCCATACAAGGTATGTCTCAATCTGTACAGTCAACCAAGAGAACCTTGTTTCAAGGGGTAAGTGGAGGGTTTCACTAGCTAAAAAAAAATTCAAAGCTTCCAAAGATTAATAATATTGAAATTATGGTGAGTAATATGTAAAAATAGTTTATAAACATTTATTATCTCTTTAATTATCATCCACATGAATTTTTAGGTAAAAAACATGCAAAAATAGGGTTCTTGACCCCTTTTTTGAGAAAATGGAGATGGTTAGACCACTTAGACATGGAATATGACAAAAACATTTTGTAAATTTGGTCATAAGTATATTTTGGAGCTTAAAAAATATTCAATTTTCCAAAATAAATAGGCATATTACCCTTTATTTTGTCTCAGAGGTATGTCACTCCTTACATGCATAAAAATGGTAGTATTTAGGAAAAGTGATGGATAGTGAACTAAAGGGCAATATAATAATTTGGAGAGGTTGGAATAGATTTGGGAAACCTATATTGAAATTATAAATTATAATATAATTTTTAAATACCAAGGAGATGATCTAGACAAGAAGGTTTGTAGGTAGACTTAGTAGGAAAACATGAAAACCCAACCCCAAATTAGATGTCATTCTACGTTCTAAACTCATCCAAGCACTATAATGTTTTTAATGACACACATATCAGTAAATATGATGTTTTAATTATATATTAATTCATTAAAATTAAAAAATATCATATTTTGGTTCACAAATTACAAACAAGCTTGTTGGCAAGGCATAGGTCTTATCTTGAAATAGGGGTCATCTCCATTTTGGGCTCTTGGTGAACTATCAAAAGGATTGAAACATGTTATGTATAGGGTTAGATATGGATTTTTGTGGAGTTTAATTATCAAAAATGATTGAAACATGTTTATAAGTCAGATACAAATGTAATGAATCCTTTTTTTGATAAGGAAAATCCACACAAAGCCATCTCTAACCTTAGACATATTGAAACTCTCATAGGAAACATGAAAGCAATTCGAAGGTCAACTTCCATCACTCATATCTTTCATGAATGTTTTCATGGGACCCTAAGTCATTTAAATAAATTATAAAATGTCCTTGAATAACACTTAATTACATTTATAATGAGTTTCAATGTTTGACCTTTATGAATAAAGGTTAAGAGTCCATGCCACTCAAAACCCTTGTAAAACCCTTATAAAAACCTGATTGGAGAAAGGAAGAAAATGAGGTATCTATATGAAATTGAATGTCCATGAAACCACCTATATGATGTATATGACTCTATGGATATTAGACATATGTGATCCATTTGTATGAAAGTGTATGGAATTGGCCAAAATAGGTCTCATTTTGACCTTTTTGTGTGGTGTGTAGGCTACAAGAGGAGTTAGGAGATGAAAAAAAGTTTGAGATGAATATTTAAACTTTATCTAACTCAAAAAATTAATTTAATCTCATTAATAATCCCCTAAGGTCCCAAAATAAGCTCTCACTTTCATCCAATCTAGTGAACCAGCTAGTGAACACTTAGGGAAAGTGGTGAAAAACAACTAAGTAAGCCTTTTAAGGATAATTTATTATAACTGATGGTATTATAACTCCTTACACATGTAATTTATAATATTTTATGGATCATGTTGTAGGTTTTAATATATTTAATGTGCCAAGTGTGAGAGGTGAAGGGAAAAAGAATCTTTTGAGACTACCAAGTGTGATCATACATGGTCAAGATGATAGGAAGGGTCAGGAGCCTCCCCAATACATGTGAGGTATTTTTAGTAATTATTCCTACTCATATTCATCATAAAATTTTATAATGTGTATATTTTTGGTAGTTTTGGAAGGTCAATTATGAAGGGCAATTTTATATGAATAGAAAAAGAGTTTCTTAACCATTTACAGGTCTTGGATGATTGAAAATGACATTTGTAACTCCTAAAAAGATATGTATTTCCCCATATTTATATCTCATACATTTTTAAATAGTCTTAAAAATTGTGACACATATCCTTGTGCCTCCTCAACTTCTCCTCTCTCTCTTCTTCCAAGTTCTATAAATTGGGCATTCTTGGCCATTGTATGGATATCTCCACTTGGGTATGGTGAATCCCTGAAAAAATTGTGCCTTGAATTAATAAAGACAAGTAATTTTACATTATTAAAATAATTAAATAATTGTAAATGATAGTTTTTAGACATGTGCAAGAGTGATGTCTATTTTCCTTCACATATTATTCCTACTAGTATCTAGTGTGTTATGTTTTCTTTCTTACAAGTCAACAAGAAGTGTCAAGTGAAGTTGTAGGTATAGTGAATATATCATTTAATAGAGTTACCTAGCATGCATATTTACTAAGTATTCCTAAATTTTGTATTTCCTATACCCCATGTTGAAGCATTTATGTGAGAGAGAGAGAGAGAGAGTTGATATTGAGTGAAGTGTATATGTGGCTTGTTCTTAGTTTCAAATGCACTTCAAAGAGTGTGAGTAGAAAAAACACTTGGTGTATTAACCCCATAGATTAGGATTGATTTTCATGATATTATTAACCTTTTTAAACCCAAAAGTGATATTTTTAGGATATGATATGTATTGATGCATCAAGGGGAGCTAGCCCCTAATCTAGAGATCCACCCCTAATAGGGATACCCACAGCCCTAGGGTGGTTCCATTGTTTCACTTGAATGAGGAGAATATTATGCCATATTATCATTGGGTTAAATTTCAAGTTACAATAGTATTTTTTTATAAAATTACCAAGGTATCTCACTTCATTCTTGGTAATTTTATAGATGATGTACCAATGATCACTAAGATATTTTTGAAAGATGTTTATAGATTATATGGGTTTCCAAAAAAATATTATTTAAAAAGGGTACCTTTTGACCATTTTTAGCCTCCTTATACCAAATTTAAACATACCTAACTTCAAATTTTGAATCTTAAATCTTATACCCTCTTAAACCATCATAATGAGATCATCAAGTTGGAGTTAGGATGCAAGAACACTCATTGGCAAGCCTAGAGGCCAAGAAAGCTTGAGAAGCTTAGAAAAACATCTATGTCAGGTCAAATGGAAAATAATGGGGAATATAAAAGTTTATGTGTATGTTTAATAATTATTAATATCATGATAAAGTGACATTAGAGACTCCACTGATCCCTAAAGGAAGAAATTTTGTGTTTTGACCCCCCTAACCATGTATTTTCTCAAACTTAGTGCCACAGCTATTTCAAGGTTTGCATATTCAAAAAAGGTTTCAAGGTATTAAATTTTTCATGGTAAAAATTTTTATATTAACAAAGGTGATTCAAACATGTACCAATAGTTCTCATATACTTAAAGGATAAAAAATCCAACTTTTAGTTTTCTAGGCCTAGAGAGCTAAGAGAGGCCTAGAGTGACAGAAGAGAAGGGGGGAAAAAAATTAATTTACTTGAGATTTAGGAACTTAAATTTATATTATATATATGGTAATGGATGATATATATAAACCTCTATTAGTTTCCATATTTCACCTCTAAAACTCAAGAACCATTGTCAAAGTAAAAACCAGGCAGTAAGCTGACACTTTTTTTTTAGAGAGATTGGTGATGTTTTCATATTTTTTTCAAAATATCCCAGGTATAACCAATTAATAAATATATAATGGATCCAAAAACATATATATGTTAGTCCTATATCTAAATTATCACCACTTCTCCTCCCAAATCTAAAATAGGGTCTTAGAAAGAGCATGAAAGAGCTAATATAGAGTTTTAAGAAGAAAATGGATGTTTTGGGTGCATGATGAATTTGGAAACATGTTGAGATGAATTAAAATAGTTAATATACATAAAAATTTCCATGTTATTGTCCAATATTGATATAAATTTATCAATAAAGAGGAAAACCAAGTTTTCATATCTCCATTAATGGAGTATGTGCTCAAAACCAGGTCTAAAAATGAAGGTTATGGGGGTCATATAGGACATTTATGGGATGTAAGGTGATAAATATTATACATAAGATATATTATCATGATTTAAACATTTTTATTAGGCCAATAAAGGCTTTTTTTATCCCAATTTAGCATAAAGACACACCTAGACCTACTAGGCCTATAAGGTGGCATACATTCTCATGCTATTTCAAGGAGATCCATAGTGACCCAAGGTATGAGATTAGTATTTATGGAATGGTATACCAAAAATAAGGATTATTTATTATTTAGAGTTATTTTCAATCCCCAAATCATGTAGAGAAGGTTTAAATTCATTGCAAGATGGAGAAATTAGTGTTTTTGGAGCACCTATAGGTAGTTTCAAGTTCTCAAATTTGATACATATGATCATCATAATTTGATCTACCTATTAATAATATTTGTGAGGAAAATATAATATTTCAACCGCTTAATATATTTTACTAGACCTCATGCATTAAAAATCAGTCATGCACGTAGATGGTCCACTGGTAAATTCTTAGAAAAAATCATTTACAAGTCTTTATAGGTGAGATCTGACTATGGAACTTGGTAGAAATAATGTTAATTAGTGGTTATAAGCATCCATAATATTAGTTTGTCTACATAAATAGTGTAATTATCCATCATTTTGTCACATATATATGCTTGTCCATTGACAACCACCATTGGAGCTTGGAAGGTTTTTCAAAGGTACATGTATGACCAACCGAGGTCCAAAACATCACACTTGTCTTCCTATAGTTACAACATATATTCAATTGACACCTCATTTTGAAGTGGACTAACCTATAGTACCTAGTTCTGATCTTTTTTTATCTATGTAGAATAGACATTTAGTATTTCACTCAAGGTCTCCCTCATGTTCAACTTGAGGATTTGTCCTCTTTGGGCTGTAATTCATTAGTGTCAAAGCCATGTCAAGAAGTCTTATCCAAACCTAATTTTTAATCCTCTACATGAAGTGGGTTTCTTATCAATATTTATTCATCATACATACCTACCTCATCTTCTCAAGACTCATTTAAGACTATATTCTCTTCATTTATCCTTTGTAAAACATGCTCTTTCTCTAAGAGGGAGATGGTGGGAGGTTGAAAAAGTTCAACTTACTTGAAAATTATGAGAGTATCCTTCAAACTAGGGAATTTGAAGGCTCTTTTAGATGGTTCTTAGGTAAAGGAGAGAGAGTATTGAAAATATTATAGAGAAAGCTCATTGAGCTGAGATATGGTTGTTTGATTAACCTTTTGAACAACTAACTCCTCTTCCTCCAAGATTGGCTCTTAGACTGCCTCAACTAGAAATTCCTATTTCTTCTCAATTATATCCTTAATTGATTTATATGAGGGGAATGTATAGGGTAAAACCACCTTCTCTTCTTCTTGAATGGGTATAGGGGAGGGTGATTTCATAAGAGAGGTCTTGACATAGTCAGGGTCTAAGGTGTAGGAGGGTGTCCAAGTTGAGATGGTTTCAAAATATTGAGTGGAAATGGGCATAAGGGTAGGAGAGGGAAAAATTAATAGTTTGGGTTTGACATACTCATACCCCTAATGATTAAACATCTCCTCTATCAAGAGTATCCATTCCTTTACATGATTATTCTCAAAGCCTAAATAATATCCCTCCTTAATGGCTACCCACACACTCTAAAACTCTTTCATGAAATATTTTTTCCTATTCATGGCATGGATGGGTAAATTTTAGCCATGGTCTACCCTTATAATTCACCTTCATGATTAATATCCCATGGTCTAAAATTATTTTCTTGACTCTTGACAAAGATGAGCTTTGAAAAGGTAGATTAGGGGGTTATATTTGAGCATAAATAAGGGTAGGAAATGACAATTAGAGTCTAGGATTGGCTGCTCTCATTCTTAATAACAATTTATAGTCATTTTATTTCATATCTTGGTCTTACCTAACCATGAACTCTTCCTAAAACCTCAACCCTTTCTTCAAAATAAAAGCTTGGTGTTCAAGATTTTCTTGCTGCCTATAACACTCTTCCACCTTGTCACTCTCTCTTAATTATCTTTTGAATTCAAGTCTTATCTCTCTAAGAATATTTTATGGTTGACTAAAGAGATAAAAAATATTGTAAGGTTGATACATGAAAACTTGAGAAACACTTGGGGTGAGGACATAAACATTATTATCTTGATAAGTGTGATGATGAGGTAGAGACTGAACATATCGATAATTTTTTTTTGATTATACATACTAAATTCTAAAAATAGGCACTTAGGCTACCTAACTAGCTAATGTTCATAGTGGAGTTGACATTTGTGTTTGCAAACATGCTTCCAAAGGCTAATTGCACTGAAAGGTGACACCAAGAACATTTTAGGGAGATGCAAAATGTAGTAGTAGTCCTATCGAGCATGTTAGAAACTATTTTAGCATTAATTTTCACCCTTGTAAAGGGTTCTTTAGGCTCTCTCATATTAAGCTAAAAAATGGGAACAAGCCCAGGCTATGGGTATCTTATTATGAGGTTGAACCTTTGGGTTATGGGATAGCTCCTTAGGTGTATCAATTAAGCTCTTAGTAAGCTAATTCTATGACTTGGGAAAGGGTTTAAAATGGGGAAAAGAAATTAAAACACAAATAAAGGTGATACACCATATAATTATAATCCAACTACACTAAAACACACACAAATGAAATCAAAAGACCTACCACTCACAAACCCTAACACTAGTTGATTTTACATAAGTAATTCTTTGAAAAGCTTGTAGAAATGGGCTAGAATATGAAGGAATGGACTCATTCACATCATAAATCATACCTATGATTGATAAACATGACTAAAGAAATTGAAAATCAAATCTATCATACACAAAGGTGAAGGGAGAGGACAAAAATCAAAGGGAGAACTCCCACCACATGATACCCATCAAACAAACCATAATTCACACAAAGATTCAAGCATAGTAGAAGGTAATCAATGTTATTCATTTCAATAGGATTTATCATTAAAAATTTTGGTAGTGTTTCTCCTTTCCAAAGCATGATGCAATCCTCTCAACAATAAAGGAGAGGTCTTAAATATGAAAAGAGAGAAGGAGAGGGGTAGAAGGGTTCCAAAAAGACTTGAATCTACTTGCAAGTGTTCACACTACTCATCTCAATGTAGGAGGAGAGACGGGGCTCATTTTTGCATGATTTAGCTCCTCAATTTGGTAAATAAAGTTTGGTAAATTAGATAAGTTGTCGTCTAGATATGTAGGACCCTTTTATGTTCTATAAATGATTAATCTTGTAGTGTATAAACTTGATTTTACACTATCTCTAGCTCAAATTCATAATTTTTCCATATATCATATCTTAAAAGGTATATTGTTGATCCTTTACATATTTTGGATTGGAATGCATTACAGGTTTAAGATCCATCGGTGGTCATAGTAGAACTAATCATAATAATTAATACTTGAAAGCTTAGCTTGTGTAATAGAGAAGTATGGTAGTGAAATGTCTAGTGGGACCAATATTATAAGGATAATTCTATATGGGAGGACTATGAATAATTCATGAGGTTGTTTCCTCTTTATTAAAATAATAATTATATTGAACATTATTTTTATTTCATTGAACATTATTTTTATTTTTAGAATTATTGTTGAAATAAGTGTCATTGGGATGATAACATATTTTAGGGGGGAAATGTCACATCCATTTTCCTTCACAAATTATTTAATAATTGAATGGTGGATTAAGAGACTAATGATTAGTAGTAAGTATATATATTTTTTATTTTGATTTATATATGCTATCTGATTGACATTTATATTACTTATTTCATAATTAGTATCTAGATATCTAGTTGTTTCATATGTATTATTATGATAATGATTAGATTGACTAATTTCATTTATAAATTTATTGAATTCATAAGTTCATTTATGGTTATCTATTGATTATTATTATGATTTTGGACTAACTTCCATTTTTTTTATAATGTGGTTGTAAGATTGTTCTGCCTTCACAAGTAGTTCAAAAGGAGAGTGTCATTAGAGAGGGGGATGTAGATACTAATAATGGGGGTTGAGAGAGATTATCTAAACCTGTGCACACAACACATTCAAAATTTTTAGTGAAATAAATATAAATTTAATTGGTTGTTTGGTAATAATTGAGTCTTGGTTTATTTCATTTCATTATGAGTCATGATTTACACATGTATGTTAAACCACTATTTTGCTCTGTTGATTATCATTGCATTATATCTAGTAAAGTCAAGAGTGTGAATTATATTGTTGATGAGTAATATTTATTGGTTACATTGTGATTTTCATGATGTAGCACATATATGTTATTAACCTTATTTGGATGTTTTATTGATCTCATTTAACTAGTTGTTTATCGGTATTACTGACGGGTTGCATCTCCATGAAACTTATGTAGGAAACTAAGAATGTCAAGATGAAATTTTATTGAATTCATGCATGCATGCATGCATGTGCGCACACAAACACACACACACACACACACACACACACACACACACACACACACACACACACACACACACACACACACACACACACACACACACACACACACACACACACACACACACACACACACACACACATTGTGTGTGTGTCTAATAAATAGGGTGTATATTTTACACTAATATGCCTTTTGGTGGCAAAGTGTAAAGGGACCCCAAAGTAGATTGGCTTAAGTAAATGTCAAAACATTAGATAATGATTTGATTATTCATATTCATTGGCATACGTCATGTAGTTATAAATTAATAAAAATTAGGTTTTGTCTTAGAGTTATTATTATTATTATTATTATTATTATTATTATTATTATTATTATTATTATTATTATTATTATTATTATTATTATTATTATTATTATGGTCTATTTTCAAAATGACAAAAATTAAGAATGGAATCGAATTAGGGTTATTTTGGTTATAGCAATTATCATAAACATTGACTTGGCATTTTTGAGTGGAAATAGATTTTGGTCTAACACCATTCCTAGATATGGAGTGATGGACTGTGAGTTCAACATATATAGTGCAGTGGCATATTGATAAAAGGAATTTTCAATATGATTTCTTATCTGAATAGTAGGGGATTATGAAGGCCATGCAAGATATGCATGGGCTAGGAAAAGAGAATAAGAAGGAAAGTGAGAAGAGAAAACATGACACCAAAATAGAAGATAATTAATAAGGAATAAGAAATATAAACTATAGGAAGGAAAGACAATCATTACAAGAATTGAATAGTAACCTTCAAAGTTTTAAGTCAGTTTTCCTTTCGTAGTTGCAATATTTGGAAATAAAAAATGTTTGTTTTTTATTTAGGTCTTGTTATATTAATTGAATGTATGGAATGTTTGACTTTGAAAAAACTCTTATTTTAAACCATGGGACTTTAAGGCCTATAGATATAAGGATGGAACTCTACTCTACCCTTAGGCCTATAGAGCTATGGGTCAAGTCATATTTAACAAATATCTAGCCTATGTTTCTTTCTTTTGAGATTTGATACTTGACTATCATGGAATAAATCTAAATGTATCAAATGTCTCCCTATTTAAAACAATTGAGGCATTACCAGTTTAGGGATTTTACTTTGATTGGATGTTATCCTTGTGTACTTGTACCAATTATCTATTATAGGGTTTTCATGAAATATATAAAAAAGAATCTCAAACCAAAGTATGTTTTTATAATTAGGACTTGTGATCAATTTATAACATTATCTCCATGAGTATAAGCATATAGATGTTTCACATATAACTTTTATATGTGCATATGTATTTATATATACATTTTCACTCAGTTCTGCATGAAGATTATGACCAGGCTTATAAATATATTACAATTGTGGCTCATACTTAAAATCTTGAGTGTTATAACTATTTTTAAGATTGGATCTTAATGGTTTAATTTTGTGTGACCTAGGTAATTTAAGGGCAATAGAGATAAAATAATATAAATTTATATAGATATAAATATATACATGAATATATTTATTGTATTACACACACAAACACCCACACATACTTATGTGTTATGAATAAGTGTCCATAGGCCTGAATATGATCCTTTTTATATTAAGATATGTGCATAAATATATAGTTACTAGTCATTAGGAAAAAAATTACCTTAAGAAGTTAACCCAATTGTAGGCTAAATTAATATTAGTAAGTTGAAATACAAATTATAAAGGAAAAATGAGTTTACATGTATTTTTATAGAAATACATGTAAATTAATTTAAGGATCATATAAACCTATGAAACAATTCCCAAAAAAACATTTTGGAATCATATATTAGAGTATATTTTGGACATGTGTTAGGCCCACTTACAAGACTTGCTAATGCAATGAAACATTCAATGCATTATGTGAATATGCAATTGAAACCAAAGGAGGTGAACTAAGGTAATTCACTAGAGGTAAAAACATACAAAAATCACTATGGGAAAGTTGGTGGTTTTTTAGAAGGATTATGGAATTCAAGGTGTATCAGTGTATGCATATGCTGATAATTCTTGAGCACCATAAATGATAATTGTCCTTCCTCATAAGACTATTTCTAGGTCTTTAACACTAGGTAAATACCTCATTCTCCTTAGTGGGTTTCAATCCCATTTGAGGATGGCTAAGTTTAAGGATTGGTTTAACTAAGAAGGATAGCTATGTTGTTATGAACTTATCATTTAGGTGATTCATGATTTCAAATCAAGATACATGCTATATAAATTAGACAAGTACTTAAAATCAGCAAACATGATTAATTCACACTTGTAGATTTGAATTCCTTCATGTAGCTAATTATGTGAAAGCATGAGAGAAACATATTAAGTATGAGATTCCTTAGTGTTATCGGTTGGGTTATAACACCTTTTAAACGTTTAAGTTCATTTTAATATTCGTACATCATTCATATCAAACATGGTTGTTTATAATAGTTCAAGACATAGTTATAACTTTAACATTGCCATTCCATAATCTATGTAGCTATTTAAATTAGCATAACTAGTATTATAAATAACTTTAAGGCATACAAGAAAATAAATCTAAGCATTCTATATAAATGGAATATCTTGTGAAAATAGTAATAATGAGTTGAATAATCTATTCAATCAATAAATAACTCTTTTTAATTTATAATTGAATGCTTTAAAGACATAAATATGTTACAAATTCATTGCAATTAAACTAGGCAAACCAAATCCAACAAGCATCAATGGTAGAATTCAAGAAACATAATCAATGAAGTTCATTCCATCTAAAAAATGAGTGGAACCTAGATAAAAGGTTCCACTTAAGGAACTCTTATAAATTTTTCTATTGGCAGCTGAGGCAACCAGCCAAACAAGTTCAGTTTATGGGAAGGAAGTTAAAGAAACATTGTAAGTATAGCTTTTGCATGGATGAAGATGATATGATAACTATTTATCATTTTTGACTACATTATAGTTTCCATAAAATATATTCATATAATCAATTAAATAATACCATAAAACTATTTTTCATTGTCATTCTTTGAATCGTAAGAATTTATTAAACATTAGTTATTTTTATAATTAATATAAGTATTTACTAGTTAATTTCAAATTTCATAATTCAAGATACATAACTTAAGAAGTGATATTTTATAATTTTAAACAGAAAATATACCTTGTAGCACAATAGGTTTTTAAGTTCATGATATAAGGAAGCATTCATTTTAATCTTATGCATTCCAATTGCGACAATGTACTTAAAAATAAGAGTAACAAGCTAACCAACCATAATTCAACTAATGCAAGTTACTACGTAACTTCTATCTGATTCCCATCAAACCTATTCATTTTGAATTATACAATTATAGAGATAATGTACAACATATACATATATACATTTACATATAATGGAAACTAAAATAAATATTAAATTCAATAATAAATAATTCATATATATTTTAATTTCTTCTAATTGGAACAAATTTCTCAAAATAGATCTAACATGAAAACTTCTAAGTGATTCTCATCAAGATTTAATAATAAATATTATTAAAGATGTTTATATCTAAAAACTAAAAAAATATGATAAAATCATTCTTATACAAACATGTTAGATCAATGAAGAAATAATATAGTGATGAACAAGCATCTAAGAATTGATTGTTTTACACATCTAAATCTGACTAAGGATTATTAATCAATGTATGATTACTATATATAAACTAGTGATATTTTTAATCAAATATAGTTTGTTAGGATCATAAGGAATAAAGGATTAATTAAAAAATAATATAATGTACCTATATAATAGATTCAACTAATAATTAATTTATTCCTTCAATATTCTAATTTCATAATCTATGCACAAAATTTGTTAATAGCCAATGAGATCACTATAACAACCAAAATCAACAACTATAATCTATATCATATATGCTAATCAAATCAATAAATACATTCATTACCATCTTCCATACGAAGTCATTGAAGCAAGGAGTCAAGCTGATCAGGACAAGCCCACCCCACCAACCCTATGATCCCTCCATTAGTGGTCCTTACCACCCCAACCATCAATAGGATGATGGTTTTGGTAACCAAGAATGGGTAATGGATTTTGAGCACATCAATCTTTGAACAAAAGACATGATGAAAAAAAGACACATGCAACATAATCAAATCATTCCAAGGTGAGATGGGAATAGTTAAATAATATAAGTATAGATTAAGAGTGGGGATGCTTAACTTAGACTGTCAAATGATATAGAATGGATTAATACTAATCCATTATAAATATTTTTTACTTATCCTACTTGAAACCTTGTCCAATTCTTTGATCAATCTTTAATCATCGAAACCCACAATATATACTTGTAACTATTTAGGTGTAGTCCCAAAATAAAAATACACACATTCCAATAAGTAACAAAAAAATTTCATTAATGACATAATTAGATTTAATTAATAAATATTAATCCAAACATAATAGATACAATTAATCATTATTAGTTCAACATAGTAGAAAGTAACTAGTAAGGCTTCCATATGTCACAAGTCTTAAACCATCCTAAAATAACTAAGTCAAAGCATCAATCGAAGTACATTAAAATGATATAATCCTTTATGGCTCATAGGCTTCATTAGATAACTCATTAAAATGATATAATCCTTTATGGCTCATAGGCTTCATTAGATAACTCATTAAAATCCTAACTTTAAATCTTAACATAGTCAAATAAATGATATGGCATGTTTATAAAATGATCACCATTAAACTGAACTAAGAATAACATAACCAAATAAAATTCAAGGTTGATAATTCCAACACTCAAGGTCGAATGATAGATTATGGTGAACTGCATAAGGCTCAATCAAACAACCTAGAGACAAAAGAAACATAATTTTATATATCACACAGTGTCTATAAATCTCTCTCTCTCTCTCTCTCTCTCTCTCTCTCTCTGTGTGTGTGTGTGTGTGTGTGTGTGTGTGTGTGTGTGTGTGTGTGTGTGTGTGTGTGTGTGCGCGTGTGTGTAATAAACCTTAAATAATTTGATAATGAAAACCCATGACACAGTCACTTAATAAAGAAATTCTACAATAAATTTAAAATAAAAGAGGCAAGGATAAAAAATTCCACAATTCATAGTTTGAAACTATAAACCCCAGAACCCAAAAATACCAAGTCACGATTTACTCAAAATACCATAGCCTATAATAAGAATTATATAAATGGTAGTGACCAAATTAAATGGTATAGTGAGTTCAATGTTTAATAGAGTGGTACAACACCAAAAATAACCATAATGGTCAAGAAACCCATGCAAAAATACAACACAACATGAGTTTGGTAAAACATCATGTAGGAAAACCAAAATAATAATATATTCATAACCAAAGATTATAACACCTAGACAAACTAGCATATTCAAAATTGAATAACAAGAATGTCATAAATTAAACAACACAAGAAGATTTAACAAAAATAGCCTATGAGTTCATTCAGTTTTTAAGACATAGAACACCAAAAAATGGATTACCTAGGCATAAACATCAATTAATGAACTCAAAAAACAAATATGACCCTCGTACCTAGTCTGCAACATATATTTGAGAAGATAGAGATGTTTCAATAAAACACAACCATAAAAAACAATACATAGTTGATTCATCAATTCACACATAATAACATGCATTTATGTTTCATTCTATCCATAAGAAAACACCCTCAGTTCATATAAAACTCAAACACCCATGCATGTATATCCAAGAACCATATAAAAATCATTTTTAATAAAGCACAATCATTAAAATAAATGATCACACAGTTGTAATATTTAAAGGCACAGGGTATGTCAAGCTTTACAATATTCAAACATTATAAATAAAAACACAATCATCTAATACATAGACAATACATGAAATATATGATAACCTAGTCCAAAAACAATAAAATGATTGGATGTGGATAATATTCAAACTAGGTGATATATGTATCAAGTATACATTATTGAAAGTTGATATGTAATTATCATATCAATATATAGTCATAATGGGTTTGCATATGCACTTTAAATTTTGAGGACTTTTGACTACATGTGCAGCCTCTAAATATTTTCCATTAATTAACATAGTCACAAAAATAACCTAGACAAAACCAAAAACTTACTTGAAAACATGTAGAGGATTACAAAAAAGGATGAAATTGTTTAAGACTCATTAAATGTCATTGTATATTTTCCAAACCAACCAACTCACCATTAAAACTAGATAAACCATTTTACTATTTTCACTCCAAATTATTCATCTTCATAACCCTTCTACCTACCATCCACCTTCCCCATTCTTTTAGTTCATTCCATCATAACCCCAATCAATTCACATAGAATTTTAGGAGGAGATAGAAACCCATTAGATCCCAAGGCAATCCCCACCAGCCTTACCATTAATAGCAAGTATAGAAGACTCGATACGTAATCCAACCTCTGCCAATGAAAGAATAGATTAGTGATAATAACAAGGATTAATATAACCAAATCAAATATCATTAAAACCTTTACAACATACCTCATTAAATGAGGTTAATGCATTTCCCTTGTAAGCCATCAACATAAGTTTATATAAAATAATAAAATAGCATTAATCAAATTAAACCATGTTTAATTCAAGTCACGACTATAAAGTCACTAAAATGTTATGTCCACCAACTTATTAATTAGGTGTTAGGTCGAAGGGGTTAGGGTAGCATAGGGATGGCAAAGGTTCCTAAGGGGGTTTAGGTATAAGTGGGTTAAGTGAGGTCTAGGTTCAAAATTGAATAAGTTGATAGGTTTAATGGAGAATAAGCAATATTCAAAGACCTACAAGGATATATGATGAAGTTGGATTTGTGTGTTTGAGAAAGTCTTCAGCCAACAAAAATTTAACAAAATGTAATGAAAAATAATGAAAAATAATGTTATTGATAAAGTATAATAATAATTTCAAGTACAAGGACCAAAAATGACAAACATATTATTAAATATAATGACCAAATCAAATTTTTTGAAGGAGAATCAAATAATAAGTATAATTATGCTAACATGCTTAGATTTAATTATTCTAGGATTACGACATCCTTCACCTAACTATCTCATAGATAAAATTTACAACCACCAAAATGGCATAACTTGCATTATGTCATAAATAAATAATAAATATAGATTATAAAATCATTATCAATAATAATAAATAGTCCATAACATAATTAATCATAAAAATAAGTATATAGCCATCAAGGATGAAATCTAGTTAAAAGCCATGGAAGAAGAACTGAGTTAAATAGAGAAGAACAAAGCCTAGGAATTAGTTCCTAGAATCTCAAACAAGAATGTGATAGGAACAAAATGGTTTTACAAAAGCAAACTCAATGAAGATGGGTTTGTCATAAGAAACACAACAAGATTGGTGAGCAAGGGATATGCACAAGTAGAAGGCATAGACTTGGAAGAGACATTTGCTCTAGTGGCAAGATTAGAATCTATAAGAATGTTTTTGGCATATTCTATTCATAAGAAGTTAAAAGTATATAAAATGGATGTAAGGTCAACCTTCTTGAATGGAAACTTAGAAGAAGAATTCTACATTGAAAAACTAGAAGGTTTTTAGCTAGTGGATGAAGAAGATTATGTGTGTAAACTAAAGAAGGCATTGCATGGTCTGAAATAGGAACCTAGAGCATGGTATTAAATTTTGGATAAATACTTGCAATAACAATGTTTTATCAAAGGATGTGAAAATAATAATTTGTACTTTAGATTAGAAGGTAAGCATATATTGATTATTGTTGTCTATGTAGATGATATCATCTTTGGAGTTGGCAATAGTAATATGTGCAAAGAATTTTCCACACAAATGCAAAGTGAATTTGAAATGTCTATGCTAGGAGAACTTTCTTTCTTTCTTGGTCTACAAGTTACACAAACCAATGAAGGGATATTCATATCTCAAACTAAGTATGCAAAAAAGAAGCTCAATAAATTCAGAATGGAAGATAATAAATTGGTTATTACTCCCATGATAACTAGATAGAAGTTGAGTAAAGAAGATGAGTCCCCTAATGTGAATAATACTATGTACAGATCAATGATAGGTATCCTATTGTACCTAATTACATCAAGACCAAAAATCATGCAAGATGTATGCATGGTTGTAAGATTTCAAGTAGCTCCTAAGGAATCGCATGTCAATGCTATGCAAATAATCTTTAGATACATCAAGAGCACAATTGACTATGGTCTATAATACCCTAAAAGTGAAGATCTCACATTGATTGCATATGTAGATTATAATTGGGAAGGAAGTGTGGATTACAAAAGAAGAACTGGTGGTAATGCATTCTTCCTTGGAAATAGACTTGTGTCATGGCTAAGCAAAAAACAAGAGTCGATTACACTTTCTATAGCAGAAGCATAGTATGTAGCAACAACAACATGTTGCACCCAAGTATTGTGGATGAAGCAAATTCTCAAAGACATTAAGGTAGAATACTAAGAACCTATTTCTATCTTTTTTGATAACTCAAGGGCCATAAACATATCTAAGAATCCAGTGATGCATTCAAGAACCAAGTATATATCCATCAAATATCATTTTTTGAAAGAAAAGGTTACAGATCAAGAGGTCAAAATTAAGTATGTGCCAAAAAAGGACCAAATTGTAGATATATTTACCAAGCCTCTTCTCAAATACCAATTTTAGTATATAAGAGAGAAATTGGGAGTAGTGGCACCCACACCATAGCACTAGCTTTTAGTGATAGGGCATAAATCTAGGGGGAGTATTGAAGGCACATTATTAACTCCTAGATTAAGAAAAAAGGTAGTTTGGTGAGAAAGCTGTAGACCCTTTGCTATGTGATAACAAAGGAGGTGACAAATGTGTGTTAGTTATAGATCATTATGCCTATATATACAAAGATTTGTCAAATATTGATTGGTCTTTTAGACCAATGCTATATAAATGATCATTTGTAGAACATTAGTGCCAAATGAGCTAGATTTGAATGTGTTTTCATAGAATGTAGGAAAGGGGATTTCCTTACAAAGTGTTTTAAACTATCAGGTCCAAGGATCAAAACAACCACGATGTCAAAAAAAGAGTAGATTGTTGACATATTCTGACATAGACTCTTTATCATTAATGTTAAAGGGGGAGAACTCATAATAGATACATAGAAGTAAATTCATTTTGATGAGGTGATTTCCATCAATGATAAAGGGGGAGATTGTTGGACATAGTCATTTATGTATGCAAAATTGTCATTGATGTCAAATTCTATTATGTATTAATGACAATGGTGTTGAGTTGAACAAACTTGTTGCAGAGCCCCATGAAATTGTGTGTATCTCTTTATGGTCTAAGTTCTAAGTCATAAGGATATATAGAGAATTTTTTAAAAATGCATAAGGTTGTCCCTCAGCTAAAATCCTACTAAGTTTCCATAGTCAATTTTGTACCTTTGTATTTACCATTTGGAATTATTTTAGAGAAAATGACTCGAGTAATTCCTTTGAGAAAATTGGCTACGTCTTTGTTGGATAAATTGTACAAAACAAAGTTTCCAAAGGAAATGAGTGCCATTTAGAATTCTTTTAGATAAAGTGTCTTGGAGAATTCTTTTATAAAAAATTGGCTTGAACAAAAATTCTGAAGGGCATTTTGTAAAAAGTTCAAAGGGAAAGTGAACCATTCAAGAGTTTTGAATAGATATTTTCAAAAAGTCCAAAGGGTAAGTGTACCATTCAAGATTTTTGAAGGGATATTTTTAAAAAGTTTGAAGGGAAAGTAGACTATTCAAAAGTTCTAAAAGGATCCTTGCAAAAATATTAAAGGGTAATTTGTCAAATCTTTTGAAGGGATCTTTTAAAAAATCCAAAGGGTACTTTACAAAAGTTTTGAAGGACATGTGACCACCAAAAAATCTTGGAGGGTATGTTGGAGAAGATCCGAAGGACACTTTTGAAAAAAAGGCATCAATGAATTCTTTCATAGAATTTGTCTAGGGAAAGTGGACACTTGCAAAGTTCCTAAAGGGTACTTTGTCAAAGCTCTAAAGGGCATGTGATCAAACCAAAAGTTTTGAATAGGTCAATTAAAAAAAGTCTGAAGGACATTATAAGAAGAAGGGCATAGATGAATTCTTTTAAAGAATTTGTCTAGGGCAAGTGGATAATTAAAAAATTACCAAAGGATACATTCAGATGAAGAGGATGGTTACAAATTTCTTGAAGGATACTTTAGGATGGAATAGTCTCTTACAAAGTTTTTTAAGGATGATTTGAAAGAAGAATAGGACACTTGAAACATTAACGAAGGATAAGTGTGTAGTCTTGTAAGGTATGTTCAAATGTTGAAGGGTTAAGGCATGTTAAAAATTGAGTAAGTATAAAGAGATTGAAGGAACAAAAGAAATACATGAAGGCTAAAGAAAATAAGATGAAGTCAACATGACAAAGTTTAAAAACTAAACCAATACAAAGATAATGCATCTTCATAGATAGAATGATACATAAAAATCTGGATGAGAAAAATCTAATAGAGTGAAAGGACACATGGGGACAAGGTAATCGATGGTTACCAATTCAATAGGACATTATGGATCGAGTATGTTTGAATAAATTAAAAGAAGTGAAAGTGATCCTAATATATAGGAAATATTGAGATGCAAAAGAGGATCTTAATGGTTAGAGATGGCACAGAGAAAGAAATCAAAGGCCTATATTTAATTTATTCTAATGATCAAGTGGAGAAACTAACAAAAACAAGTGATGAACTTGATATGGCTACATGAATGTCAAGATTGATCGATCTAATCAGTTGATGATTAAGGAGACTATGCATTTATGAGTTGAATCTAATAGTTGCCATAGATAGTAAAAATATCTGAACATTAGGGTGTAAAGCATGAATCAACACATGGGAAATTGATAGGTTAAGTCATTATTGAGAAGAGTCCACAATGATTGTAATTTAAGTGTGAACATAATTAGAGATATGAAACCCTAAGATTTATTGTATAGATACAACATCTAAAACATTGTGGGATGGATTTTATCATTTTAATTGAAGAAAGGGTGCTATTAAAGTGACTTGAAGTGTGTTAATTTGAGATGTATACAGATACAAAGTGAAAGTTAGAGGGATAGAGATTGAGTAGAAAGGAAGAAAGGGCACATAGAGAATGTGCAGAGATTGAGCAAAGAGGAATAAAGGGCACATAGATAATGTGCAAAGATTCAACAAAGAAGAATAAAGGGGCACACATATAATGATTAGAGAGTGAGCAGTTATAGACTAGACTTGTAACAAAGAAACTAAATTGGATTCATTTGTGAATCTATCTTGTATATTGGAGTTGTAGCTTCATAGTTTTGATTGGTTAGTGCCATCAAAAAAATTGAGTTGGTACTCAGTTAGGGGATTGGTGTCTCCTTAGGATGGGTATCCTTAAATGTAACCTATGAGGTTTGGATAGTGAGGTGTTTAACTATGAGACTAGATTAGAATAGTAAATTCTTGTAGCTATTCTCACCATGGTTTTTCCCTTTAGGTTTTCCATGTATAAATCTGGTGTAATGTGTTTCTATGTGTGTGTGATCTTTGCATCTATTTTTTGATTTGCATATGATTTTCTATCTCCTCAAAAAGTTTAAATCAACTAGTTTTAGCTTATCTACTTATTCACCCCCTCTCAGTAGATAGTTGTGTTCAACACATGTGTTCTCTGATATCACTTAGATAGAAGATGGGACTTTATGGTGTATTTTATTTTTTCATGTAATAGTGATATTACACACATGGGTTCTAGTTGATTTATCTATATCTACATTTTTATTATTTGTCGCTCCATGAAGGGTAGGGCCACTCTCATTGGGGAGGTGTGTGGGAGATCATTGATCTATGGTTGGAGGTAAAGCACTTAGATGATAATCTCTTTACATTAGCTCATTCAACCATTAGTATTACATTGAATCTACATTCATGGATCAATAAGGTATTTATAAAGCTCCTTTTGTACTATTATACACATTATATTATATATTTGACTTTGTACTACATTTTAATTTTTTCTTTGAACATAATAATGACTATTTAAATTATATATTATTTTTAAATTATAAAAATAGTGTTTGTAAGCTTATTTATAGCTAAAATATGGATTATTTTAGTATTATTATACTTGATTTCTTCTATTATACTTTGATTAAAAGTTATTCAACTTGTAATCCAATTGGATAGTTTGAACACTATATGGATCAGACTTTTAACTATTGATTTAATATATTATGACATTTATTGATTTATATACATTTAATAGTCATGAAATGATTATTAAAATAATTATAAATGATTTCTTATTAATATATGTGATAAAAAAATTAGTATAACTATTGGTTAACCTAGTGGGGTCTTTACATTATGGTATCATAGCTTAAGGTTTATATCTCAGACCTATTGTATCCACCAATGAAAATATATTCTCCTAAAGTTTTCAAAAAGGAGAATGGCATGAGGTAGATAGGTTTGTGAGGGAACTTCAAATGTAAACCCTCATGTTGATCCTAATCAACTATCATTAGAACAAGGTACAAAACTCGATTGAATTCTCACTATCATAAATGTGACTAGAGATAGAATAAAATATTTAGAGTGAGAAGTTCATGGACCTAAGGAGGAAGAGGAATATGAAGTTCCAAAGGAAAAACTTGAAGGCTAAGAAGTAACTCAAGATTTGGGTCATGAGGAATTTTTTAATTGATTAGAGATCAAGTATATATAAAGATTTTATGTGACATGAAGAAAGTGAACCCACCCAAATTTGATGGTATGATTTTGGGTGATTGAGTTGAAGCTTGGCTCACATAAATGTAAATGCATTTCAAAATTTGAAACTACTCTGAAGTACCTATGGCTATGTGGGGAGCTTACCAATAAGCTAATGAAGTAGTAATTTAATGGGATAATAAGAATAAGAATAAGTTTGGTAGTTCTAAGACACCCTTCAAGAAGAACTAGGAATAAAATGGTAATTCTAAGAACTAATTTAATAGTCATAATAAAAGATTCAATAAAGCTTGTAGAAATAGGAAGCTAGGAGGTAATTGAAGAGAAAGATTCAAGGGTGTTAATAAATCTGAGAGAAAGGGATAACTTGGTAGATGTTTTAACTATGGAGTACATCATTATACCAAGAAATATGCTTAGTGGAAGATAGATGCTAGAAATAATAATACATCCACATCTACATCTCAGTAAGGAACCTTATAACAGGGTATTGACACAACTATGGATAATCATAAATTAGAATTCCAAGCCTCTCCCATCATAGTATAAAATACCTTATTTGGTCATATTATTACAATTTTTATAGATATAAGAGGTACATGATGTTTTTTCTCTGAGAATGCTAAATAAATTGTATAAGAAAGCTATTTTTATGGAAAATGCTTTGTTAGTGCAGTATAAGAATGAGTCTAAGGACAAGATTGGTAGATTTATTATAGAGGAAAAAATAAAATTTAGAAAATTCACCATGGGTGGTTATTTTTATGAAACACCACTAGGTTAATATGATGTGATTCTATGGGTGAATTGGATTTCTAGGCATAAATCCAAAGATGATTGTTTTCTTGAAAAGGTTGAGTGTTTGGACGATTTGGGAAACCAAACCTAAATCTAAGAAATTTCAAATGAGTTAAAGATGAGATAAATTTTATCCTTTCATTTGAAAAGGACTCAATAAAAAGGATTTCAAGAATTCCTAATCAAAATGGATGAAATTTGTGAAGCTAAGCAACCCACTTTGGAAAACTATCATTTTCTAAAAGAATTTTAGGATGTTTTTCTAGAAGAGTTACTAAGGATACCTCTTAAAATATAATTTGATTTCATAATTGATATCATTATAGGATTAGAACCATAGTATAAGGTACCCCATAGAATGATAACAAATAAATAAATTGAGTTAAAGGCACAAATTTAAGAGATGTTGGCTAATGGATTGATTCAGAGAAGTGATTCACCATGGGTTGCACCTATAATCTTTGTAAATAAAAAGGATAAAACCCTTTATTTATTTATTGATTACAACATGCTTGATAAATCAATGATGAATAACATGTATCCTTTACCTCACATTGATGATATTTTTGAACAAATTCATTGTGTAATAGTTTTTTTAAAGATTTATCTTCATGTAGGGTATCATTAGTAAAACATTTTAAAGGAAGATATTCTGAAAATAACTTTCAAGACCCATTATGTGAATTATAGGTTCACACTAATTTCTTTTGGATTATCGAATGCACCTAAAACATTCATGAATCTATTAAATAATGTGTTTAGATATTATCTTAATCATTTTGTGCTAATATTTTTAGATGACGTTCTCATTTATTCCAAAAGTGAAGAAGAGCATGTGGAGCACTTACATTTAGTTTTATAGTGGTTACTAAAGTATAAAGTCTATGTAAAGTTTTCTAAGTGTTATTTATTTCAAATTAGGTTATATTACTTGGGACACATAATATACATAGAGAGAATTTTAGTGGATCCAACTAATATTAGAGCCATTATGGATTGACCAACACCCAAAAATATGCATAAGGTGTATAGTTTCATGGGTTTAACAAGGTAATAAAAGAAGCATGTATTAAATTTATCCAAGATATATAATCCAATTACCTCTCTTAAATACAAAAATTAGTGTTTTATGTGGTTTAATAAGTACAAAGAAGACTTTCAAGTCTTTAAATAGAGGCTTATTTCTTCACTAGTGTTACAAATTCTAGATATGAATGGTCACTTTGTAGCTATAATAGATGCATCAGGAGATGGATTAGGAAGATTTCTTATGTATGATGATTCAAAAGTGGCCTATTAATCTAATAAAATTAATCCTTATGATTAAAATTATGCTTCTCATGATTTATAACTAGTTGCTATATTTAATTCCTTATAGGTTTAGAGGCTTTATTTGTCAGGTAATCCTTTTGAACTTAAGACTTATAAACTAGGTATTAAGTATATATTCATCCATCTTAACTTCAATACTTGTTAATGGTGGTTGTTATATTTTGTATCTAATTATGCTATCAACATCAACTACATTAATTGAAAAGATAACATAGTTTCAAAATCCTTTAGTTGTAGAAGATAAATTATAATTTTGGCTACAATAAGGAGTACTTTTCAGGATTAGGTAGAAAAATTCCCACTTAGAGATGAATTATATGAACATGTTAAGAAAGTATTGGTTGAAAACACTCAAGATCATCGATGCCAACATTTTCAATTTGATAATGATGGATTTTAAATGTACAATGATATAATATATGTCCCTAATAGAGAAAATTTAAGGAATATTATGCTAAAGGAATTCCACAATGCTCCTTATTTATGGCATCCTAGACTGACCTAGTAGATTTAAAATCATTGTATCTATATAAGGAAGTTAAATAGGATATAATTTTATTTGTATTTATATGCTTGGAGTGTTAGTGAGTCAAGATTAAACATGTGCATCCTATTATGTTGTACCCACATTCCATACCAGAATGGAAGTGGTAGGTTATTAGTATGGAATTTGTCCAAGGTTTGGCTTTATCCATAAACTATCATAACATAATCTTGGT
>JARHVA010000423.1:2330000-2435000 GCA_037957365.1 Torreya grandis | reverse complement strand
TAATGTTATAGCTAAGACATTTTCATTTCACTATCCTTATAGTTTGTATGTGTTTTTTGATATCATCTAAATAGAGGATGGAATTCCATGGTCTATTTGGTTGCTGCATGTAGTCATATAAAATATCCAATTTTTTAGTTTGAGTATGGCTTGTGACACCCTATCTATAGCTAATTTTTTCATGCTCTTGTGACCCTTCTAGACACCTTTTTCAGTGCTAGTAATCTTGCACTTTCAAAATGATTATTCTACCCTAGCCAGACTATATTTCCTAAGCCAATCATATTCCCCTAGGTCTTGAGATTGTAAGATACGAAGGACATATTTGGACTCTAGCATTGGACCCTAAGGTGTCCCTTTTTTGTGATCCTATCTATTTTCACTTTGAGCCATAATGGTCATTTTCATCTAGTCCTTACCCTTAATCATGTTAGCCTATTATGAATACATCTAACCAATGAATAATTGTTCCCTATAAAATCCCATTAAAATCTCATTTACAAATGGAAAAGATAAATCTTAAAAATCAAGTAAGAATACAAATAAATAACTAAGACAAACTTCCCTATTCTCTACATACAATCACCTAACATATATGCAAACACACTCAAACCTTCATACTAGTCCCTAGCCACCTCAAGCACTATCAATTTGGCATTTTTTCATTTGCATCACACTATTTCACAAAGCAAATTAGGTGGGATAAATACATATGTCTTGATCCCTATTTGAAGTATTGGTATGTAGGCATTGTGTGAACACAAGGGGTGTGGATTGTACATTAATTACATCTTACACACTAACCCCCATTTTCTCAAGTGATTCAAACATAATTTTATCAATCATGATGGAGGGTTAGGGATTTAAATATTAAATAATCTCCAAAATGAGTTCTATTAATAATTAGCACTCAATATTTCATAGGTAGGCTCACATAGGCACAACACAAATACCTATAAAAATTTAGACCTCTGTAACTAGTTTGGACAATAGTGGCATGATTAGACTATAGTGTTGGACCCCAAGGTGTCATATTTTTAGTGATTTTTCCCTTTCACCAAACAAAATCTAGATCCATGTTTTTGACATTTTCCTAATCCTACATAGCTAGTTTCAACTTATGTATCATCTGTCTCAGTCCAATTTCAAGCTAAGTTATATTTCTCCTTATTTATTATTATTTTTAGAAAGGTAAAAAAGACAAATAAATTATATAAATTAGGATTGTAATTATTTATATATTCCACACTAATTTTTTAATCAATACCTTTAGCTAAATTAGGAATAAAAAACCATTATTCCCCAAAAAGTTAAATCATTTTGGTGAACCTGACTTACTTTGTTTGAGCATAAAAACCCTAGAAACCCTAGGGAAATTCCTTACTAATTTTTCTAGTATTTTTCTAATTTTTCTTACATATTTAAATCAAAATTCACATTTAATTTTTGAAATTCACTATAGTAATTTTAAAAATCATTTCTTTCAAGCCCTAGTTATACTTACTAGGTCCCTTTGCTTCTTGAGGTATCACCTTACATGATTGTGAGCTTCATATCCTTTTTAGGCATATTCTAGTTCACTATTTTTCAAATCCTAGATTAAATTTATTTAATCTTCTCTTTCATTTTTCAATTTGTTTTTCTTATGCCACCTAAGCTCTTGTCATATCTTATTTTGAGATGAATTACAAGACTTAGTGGCAACCCTATTGAATTTACCTAGATTCCTCCAACCCATCCATATACCATGGATAAACAACCAATATATTTTCCTGCTATAGATCTTACACATCTAGATTACACTAATTTCCTTAAAGATAACTTTGACAATGAGTAGTATGAGAATAATAATGATGATACACACAAAAATGTTTATGACCCACCATATTAGGTTCTTGATCCACTTCCACCTATTATTGATAATGATGTTGTCACAAATAAGGATTTGATTCTACAAAATTTTAAAGAGAAACTTAGGGAATAGCTCTGAGATCATGCCCTTATCATACAAAATATCATGGAAATTAAAAATACTAAGAAATTTGATTCTTCTATTCCTATAGAACAACTAGTTACAAATGACACTACGGGGGTAACTATGTCTCAACAACCCCTTATAGTAGCTCAACCTTCCTATGTGGCACTACTAGTTATGGCTAGTACATCTTTATCTTCTAATGTGGCTTCCCTTATACAAGAGATAAAATATCTTCAATATAAGGTACTACATATTGATTAAGGTGCCTCTAGACCAACATAGGCTTTAGATTCTTTTTCTCTACTTCATACACCATTGGCATGTCATATTTCTTATACACCCTTGCCACCAAGTTTTGTTCAACTCAAGCTCACTTTATATGATGAAAAGGGTGATCTAGATACACACTTGAGATATTTTCATACATCATGCTTGGATTATGTGCCAAATGACTAGTTACTATTAGCCATTTTTGGCCCACCTACCAAATTTTGCCTAAGTGTGAGAAGGTAGACATTCAAGAAAAAGTGGCAAGTTCAAAAAACTTTCAATTCTTTTAGAAGGAGAAGTCTTTAGGTTTCTAGAGGATCAATACTTAAAAATTTCATAAGTAATCAACAGTCTAACACTCGAAGCAAGTAAGAAGGTTTGGAAATCTTGATTTAGTCTGGGTAGTGTATTTTGGGTTTTTGGGGGTGCACTACTTAATTACTTCATAAGTTGTGAGTAGTAAGAAACCCATAAAAAGTAATCAGACATCAAAAACCTGATTTGGTTTTGAAAATTAGTGCTTCTTGGGTTGTCAAAGGGACAAGTCTTCTCCAAGGATCATTTCTAAAAGAAGGAGGTCCAAGCACAAATCTTAAAGGACTCTTTCATAAATAAAAGTTGTCCTCTTCAATAAATCTAAAGGGATTCACATAATTTATGAAGGGGTCAAATGTAATAAATTTGAAGGACACCATCAAAAATAAAGGTCAAAGGAAATAAGGAGATAGCTTCAGAAAATTGTCTCAAAAGAAAGAGAGCAAGAAAAATCCATCAGAGGGTTCCTTCGGGAGAAATAAAGAGGAAGAAATCCAAAAGAAAACAAGAATGCAGACAAAAGTCTAAATAAATTCCTTCAGACAAATTGTCTGAAGAAATTCCTTTAGGATATTTGCTTGAAAGACAAGATTTTTGAAGGAAAGAGACTTCTAGATATAGAAGCTTAAAGACTTCAAGATGGACAAGTTTGAAGTAAGTAAACTTGGAAAACCCACATTACTCTACATAGAGTAAATCAAGTTTATCCAAGTAATTTACTTAAAATATTTATAAGTAAAGGATTAGATAAAGTTTGAAGCTAGAGAGATCAAAGAACCTAAATTAATTGACATAGAGTAAATCATGATTCTTCAAGTGCTTGACTTAGGCTTGGTCTAACAATATGAGAGTCATGATGCAATCAATGAAAGGATACCACATGGCCTAAGATAGAGCCAAAAAGACCAATCAACAAAGGACAAGTGGCATAAGGATGACCAATGAGCATAAGAGAGTCCAAGTGGCTAGTAGACAAAAATTTATGAAGGCTCTCATTCTTTAATATGGTTCACTCGTAACAAATGACCATCCATCTTAAATGCAGCATGGGCCATCTTGAGTTCCTAGGTATGGAGACCTACATCCTTTTTAACAAGACACATGAAGGGGAGGATTTCCATGCCATTTTTTAAATGGAAAATATTAATTCAACTACATAAAGAAGAGACATCTTAGATGCTCATAGCATGGCTCCTTAAATATGCCAAAGGGAGACCTAAATGTAGGAATGGCTTGAGGAGATTGGGATGATCCTAGGTGGTGTGTTTCATGGTCAAGTGAGTGGTTATATTAGTGGTCCTAGTTTAATTATTTCCCCTCTCTCCTTTCTACCATGTAACTCTCTCTCTCTCTCTCCATGTTCTTTATGAATATTATGTGACTTGCCATTGTAATGGTTCCTAGTGTTTAGACATTTTTTGTCTTCTTGGGAGATGGAATGCTCTTAGATATATCACACGCTATGCTCATTTGGTGAGGCTCAACCCTACAAATCATTTGTAATAACCACCTCTTATGTAATAAATAATTTTCCTTTGCCTATCTCTTACCTTGGACTTCTGTCTGTTGAGCTGCATATTATGGCATCACATGAAAGAGAGTCTTCCTCATCCATGGTCCTCCTTTTTGACCTTGTTTAAAGATTTTTAAATACTATTTATAGGTTTGGTTGAGTTTTATTTTTTCCATTAATGTGAAATTTTAGTGATTATTATAACTCCTCTCCATTTACATTCATCACTTCCCAAAACCTTCTCCATGAAATATTTATGCAACTGACTTGATCTTGAGTTTGTGCGATCCAATATTATCCTTTGAAAAATTAGTGTGGGTTCAAGATTATGATATTTTCCCATTTTAAATTAGTGCATCACCTAGTTAGCCTTATTAAGATCCATTTTCCCCCTTCTAACCAATTTCCCCATGAAATTTTTATTTCAATAGTAGTTTAGGTGATCCATTGAGAGGAACTAGCCTCTTTAAAAATCCTAGAGTCTCAACCTCACCATAGTACACCCACATCTTGAGGTTGTTCTAATGCTTATAGTTAGAAGTGGGAGATCCTTAAAAACTCTCCCACAAGGGTGCAATTCTATGCTATAACAGTTCAGGTATATTTGGTAAGACTAAGGTCCAAAGTAGTGGAAGGATTTTTGGTGTTGTCTTTCTACTTATCAACCTCTAGAGGTAATTAATAAACATCAATGGTGACTATGAGCATCCATCAACTAATTTAAGTAGTATAAGTTCTTGATAATAATTATTTATTTTTGAAATTAAGTATTAGCACCATTGGAAACTCCAAATCACGCATCTAGTTATGAGCAAACTAGGTTTGTCTCTTTGAATTTTTAATCATCTCCTACTTTTCACTTATGAAGCTAATATGAATAGCTATGGTGAATATCCCTATTATTCACCTTATTATGATCCCCATTATGATCCCAAATATGATCCCCAATATGATCCATATGATCATCATGATCCATATGAGATTAATCATTCCTACCAAGATTTTTATCAAGGCTATGATGAACCTTGGCAAGTTCCTCATGGTCCGTATATGCAAGAATATTTCCCTGATACCCTTTCTAAATAAGCTTATCACAATACTACTCCTCATCAACCCTACCATAATCCATCTATACCAATACTTCGAAAAACTTTAGTGAACCTTGACAAGCATGGACAAGAGTTGTAATCACAAAAGTCTTATGGCCAAAATGTTCCCTCTCAGCAAGTCCATTAAGGGATTCATTATATCAAATAAAATTAGAATGGACACCTATTGAGATATCAAATTGGATTAACCTCACTAGTGACATGATGTATATATGTAGTTACATTTAGAGCATTGAGGACATGCTAGAAAGACTTGAAGAATATCAGGACTAGCCCTGGAAACCTTTTATGCCTATATATGCACCTATGTATCCTTCTTATGTGTCATCCATTCATCCTCAAGTGACCATTTCAAGTTCTCCTTTAAATCTTCTAAGTTCATCATATGTTTTGTAGTCTTTTCCTTCTTAGAAATCTAGCCAAGGGGTTATAGAAAAAAGTGCTTGTTATGAAATAACCTATTGTTTGGGTCCAAAACTTCATCCCTCTTCAAGAGCCTTCTTTTATTCATGATCACCTTAAGGAGGAGATATTTCAAGAGAATATATCAAATCAAATCAAAGAGTTATAAATGAAGGCAAGAAGAGAAGAAGAAAGGCAACATCAAGAGATTAAGGAATAACCTCTACCTTTTCCATCTTGGAGCCAAGGCACATATCCAAGTAGATCAAAGGTATTTCAACCCCCATCCATCCCTCCTAAAGTGCCTCTACCTTTTCCATCTTTTCCATTTTGGAAATGTATTCAAAGTAGTGGAAAAAAGGAGGTGGTGCTTCCTGAAGTTAGTCAAGAATCCTTATAGCCTCTACTCCTTTCCCCTCAAAAGCCTAGAGCATTTCCTTCATGGAGAGTCATTCATGAAGTGGAGAATAAGGAAGAAAATGTGGTTATTACCTACACATTTCCATCTTGGAAATTGATTCAGCTAATTCAAGAGAAGAATGAAGAAGAGGTGAAGGTGATCTAAGTAGAGCAGCTTTAGGAACCAAAATAAGAACCTATGGGAGAAGCATCCAAAGAGGATGAGGAAGAGAATGTCATGAACAGCTATAAGGAAGGAATCACCATAGAGTCTCCCCTTGATCATAAAAATATCAATGCAACCTTCTTGAATGAAGGAGAACATGTTAAATATTATTTTACAATTATGCATGAAGTGGATTGCATTATTGAGGATGCAAAGATGCCACTTTATGTGGAGAATGAGGGGGTCAAGGCTATCATTTAATTGAATGAGCTACCACATGATGAAGAAGATGAGGAAATGAATGAACTGACGATCAAATTGATGAATTTATGGAGAAGTCAGAGGTTCCTAATAAATTGAGAGGCTCATTTGAGGACTTGTTTGAGATCTTTGGAATTGGTTATGTTCTTCTCCAAGGCAACTATGGTCTGGTTGTAGCCAAGGAGAGCATCTTTATCAAGTGGATAAAAGGGGATGGAGTGGGTAGTCTTCCAACTCTACCACATCAAGAATTTATTATAAATATAGACTTGTTTTAGATCTTCAAAATAGGTTATCAGCTCCTTGATGAGCATAAAAAACATGAGATAATGAATAAATCTAGTCTTATTAAGGAGGCTATAGAAATCAAAGAGGTTTACCTGGTTAATCCACCATTGAAGGCTACAATTAAGGAGCCATTACAAGAGCTTGAGACCTTCTGTATTCACATAGATAACCTTTTAAGAGCTGCTTGATTCTTATTAAACATGGTGATGGAGAAGTTGATAGTTATAATAAAGAAGAAATAGGTGTCACGGCCAAGGGTCAAGAAGTTGCATGCCTTGTTCAATCCTTTATCTGATAATACAAGAGAAGTATCAAGCTTTCCTTTTGATCTAAGAGGAAATAGGTAAATAGTTTTAGGATGTATATATTAGGATTAGTTTTGTTCTTATTCCTCTAAGTGTTGTTTTAGGCACATTTGTTTATTGTATTTACTTTGTTCTAGGTTAGTTTATTTTATTTAAGTGACTTGCGCACTTTGTTTTATTTTATTTTGTACTATCCTCATTGCTTCAAGAGGAGGTTCAAGTAAGGGTTAGATTTGTATTCATTTTGAACTAGAATTGTTAAAGAAAGTAGTACTTCATGCCCAATGTACTAGGTAAGGCAAGTGAGATGGGTTCAACAAGCATAGAAAGTATGCTTCCCTATGAGTCACCAGAAATGTTGGTCATTTTTGGCCCACATACCAAATTTTACCCAAGTGTGAGAAGGTAGACATTCAAGCAAAAGTGGCAAGTTTAAACAACTTAAAGTTTTTTTGTAAGGATAAGTCTTTAGGTTTTTATAGGATCACTACTTAAAAAAATTATAAATAATCAACATTCTAACCCTCAAATCAAGTAAGAAAGTTTGAAAAGCCTGATTTGGTTTGGGTAGTGTATTTCAAGTTTCTAGGGGTGCACTAATTAAGTATTTTATATGTTGTGAGCATTTAGAAACTTGAAATAAGTAATGAGACATTAAAAACCTGATTTGGTCTCAAAAAATAGTGCTTCTTAGGTTCTCAAAGGGATAAGTCTTCTCCAAGGGTCATTTATAAAAGAAGGAGGTCTAGGCACAAATCTTGAAGGACTCTTTCATAAATATAAGTGTTCCTCTTCAAGAAATATGAAGGGATTTACATAAATTCCAAAGGGGTCAAATGCAATAAATCTAAAGGGCACCAGAAAAAAGAAAGGCTGAAGGAAACTAGGAGATATCTTTAGAAAATTGTCCTAAAAGAAAGAGAGCAAGAAAAAGCCATTAGAGGGTTCCTTTAGGAGAAAACATGAGGAGGAAAGCCAAAAGAAAAAAAGGATGCATATAAAATTCTAAAGGAATTCCTTTAGACAAATTGTCTAAATAAATTCCTTAAAGTAATTTGCTCATAAGATAAGATTTCTGAAGGAAAGAGACTTCTAGATGTAGAAGCCCAAAGACTTCAAGATGGACAAGTCCAAAGTAAGTAAGCTTGGAAAACTTTAATTACTCTACATAAAGTAAATTAGGTTTCTCCAAGTACTTTACTTTAAAATATTTATAAGTAAAGGAGTAGATAAAGTAAAAAGTTGGATAGATCAAAGAACCTAAATTACTCTACATAGAGTAAATTGGGATTATTCAAGTGCTTGACTTAAGCTTGGTCCATCAACATGAGAGTCATGATAAAATTAATGAAAGGCTACCACATGGCATAATCTAGAGAAAAAAAGGCCAATCAGTAAAGGACAAGTGGCACAAAGATGACCAATGAGCATGGGAGAGTCCAAGTGGTTGGTAGCTAGAAATTTATGAAGGCTCTCATCCTTTAATATGGTTTGCTCCTGACAAATGACCATCCAGCTTAAATGTAGCATGGGTCAAATTGAGTTCCCAAGGATGGAGACCCATGTCTTTTTCAATAAGACACATGAAGGGGAGGATCACCATGCTATTTTTTAGATGCAAAAGATCAATTTAGTTGTGCAAAGAAGAGACATCTTGACTGCTCATAGCGTGGATCCTTAAATACACCAAAGGGAGACTTGAATGTGGGAATGGCTCGAGGAGATTGGGATGATCTTGGGTGGTGAATTTCATGGTCAAGGTAGTGGTGATAGTAGTGGTCATAGTTTAATGAATTCTCCTTTATCTTTTCTACCACATAACTCTCTCTCTCTCTCCCCCCCCCCCTCTCTCTCTCTCTCTCTCTCCCCATTTTCTATAAATATCATGTTACTTGCCATTGTAATGGTTCCTAGTTTTTAGACATTTTTTGATCTTCCTAGGAGATGGGAAGCTCTTAGAGATATCACAAGATATGCTTAGCTGGTTAGGATTGACCCTACCAAGCATTTATAAGAACCACCTCTTATAAAATAAATGATTTTTCTTTACATGTCTCTTGTCTTGGACTTGTGTCTATTATGCTACGTACTATGACATCATGTGAAGGAGAGTATTCCTTGTCTATGGTCCTCTTTTTTGACTTTGTTTAAGTATTTTTTGATGCTATTTGTAGGTATGGTTAAGTGTTATTTTTATCATTAATATGAACTTATAATGAGCCTTACAACTCTTCTCTATTTGCATTCATCACTTCTTTAAACCTCATCCATGAAATATTTATGCAACCAGCTTGATCTTGAGGTTATGTAATCTAGTATTTTACTCTACAAAATTAGTGTGGGTTCAATATTATAATATTTTCCCATTTTAAATTAGTGTATCACCTAGTTAGCATTCTTAAGAACCCTTTTACCCTTTTTAACCCTTTTCCCAATGAAAGTTTTATTTCAGTAGTAGTTTAGGTTATCCACCGAGAGGAACTAGCCTCTTTAAAAATCCTAGAGACTCAACCTCACCATAGGACACCCACATCCTAAGGTTTTTTCCATGATTATAGATAGAAGTGGGAGAGCCTAGAAAACTCTCCCATAGGGGTTCAGTTTTGTGCTATAATTTTTTTGGCATGTTTGGTGTGACTAAGGTCAAAACTAGTGGAAGGATTTTTGGGAGTTGTCTGTCTACTTATCAGCCTTTAGAGGCATTCAATAAACATCAATGGTGAATCCAAGAATCTATCAGCTAATTTAAGCAGTCCAAGTGTCTGATCACCATTATTTGCTTTTAAAATAAAGTATTAACATCATTGGCAACTCCAAATCAAGTGTCTAGTTATAAGCAAACTAGGTTTGTCTCTTTGAATTTTTTAATAGCTCTTAATTTTCATTTATGAGGCTAACATGAACAACTATGGTGAATATCCCTAATATTCACCTCCTTATCAATAGCCCCAATATGATCCCTAGTATGATCCCTAATATGATCTATATGATCCTCATGATCTATATGAACTTAATCAACCTTACCAAGATTTCTATCAAGGCTACAATGAACCTTGGAAAGTTCCTCATGGTCTATATATGAAATAATATTTCCCTCATCCCCCTTATGAATAATCTCATCAAAATACTTCTCCTCATCAACCCTACAATGAGCCATATATACCAATACTTAGGCAAACTTTATTGAAACTTGACAAGCATGCACTAGAGTTGTGCTCACAAAATAGTTATGGCCAAATGTTCTCCCTCAACAAATCCATTATGTGAGGGATTCATTACAACAAATCAAAGTAGAATGGGCACTTATTGAGAGAGAAAATTGGAGAAATCATACTAGTGACATGATGGATATATGTGGTTACATTTAGATCATTGTGAACAAGATGGAAGGACTTGAATAATAATAGGGCCAATGCCACCAACCTTTTTTGACTACATATCCACATTTTTAGCCCTTTTATGTGTTACCCATTCCTCTTCAAGTGACAATTTCAAGAAATCTTTCAAATCTTCCAAGTTTGTCATATGTTTCGTAGTCTTTTCATTCTTGAAAATCCATCCAAGGGGCATATCAAAAAAATGAAGTGCCTATTTTGGAACAACTTATTGTTTAGGTCTAAAACATCATCCCTCTTAAAGAGCCTTCTTTTATTCCTGATCACCTTAAGGAGGATCTATTTCAAGAAAATATATTAAAGCAAATCAAAGAGCTGGAATTGAAGGTAAGGAGAGAAGAAGAAAGGCAGAACCTCTACCTTTCCAATCTTGGAGCCAAATCACGCATCCAAGTAGATCAAAGGTATTTCAACCCCCATCCCTCCCTCCTCAAGATCCTCTATCTTTTCCATCTTTTCCATATTGGAAATTTATTCAAAATAGTGGGTAGAAGAAGGAGGTGGTGATTCCTAAAGTCACTCAAGAAGCCTTGCAGCCTCCACTCATTTCCCCTCAAAAGCTTAGAGCCTTTCCTTCATGGAGAGTCATTCATGAAGTGGAGAATAAGGAAGAAAAGGTGGTTTTTCCCTACACATTTCCATCTTAGAAATTGATTCAGCCAATTTAAGAGAAGAAGGAAGAGGAGATGAAGGTGATCCAAGTAGAGTAGCTTCAGGAACCAAATCAGGTACCTATGGGAGATGCATCCAAAGAGGCTAAGGAAAAGAATGTCATGAGAAGATATGAGGAAGGAATCACCATAAGGTCCCCCCCTTGGTTAGTAAAAAATAAATGTAGCCTTCTTGAATGAAGGAAAACATGTTGAAGATTCTTTTGTAGTTATGCATGAAGTGGACTACACTATTGAGGATGTAAATCTACCACTTTATTTGGAGAATGAGGGGGTTGAGTCTATCATTTCCTTGAATGAGATACCACATGATGAGGAGGATGAGGAAATAGATTAAGTAGATGGTCAAACCGATGAACTTATAGAGTATCCATAGGTTATTAATTAGTTGAGAGGCTCATTTGAGGACTTGTTTGAGATCTTGGGTACTGGTTATGTTCTTCTCCATTGAAACTATGGTTTGGTTGTATCCAAAGAGATCATCTTTATCAAACAAATCAAAGGGGATAGAGTAGGTAGTCTTCCAACTCTTCTACATAAAGAATTAATTTCAAATATGTATTTGTTTTAGATCTTCAAAATAGGCTATCAACTCCTTGATGAGCCTAAAAAATGTGAGATAATGAACAAATATAGTCTTATTGAGGAGGTCTTAAAAATAAAAGAGGTTTGCCTAGTTGAACCACCATTGGAGGCTATAGTTAAGGAGCCATTTGAAAATCTTGAGACCCTCTAGATTCACATAGATGACCTTTTTGGAGTTACCTAGTTCTCATTGAACATGGTGATAGAAAAGTTGATAATTTCAATAAGAAGAAGCAGGAATCAAGGCCAATGGTAAAAAAACTACATGCCTTGTTCAATCATTTATCTTGTAAGACAAGGGAAACATCAAGATAATTTTTTTTATCTAGGAAGAAAGGGGTGCATAGTTTTAGGATGTATATATTAGGATTAGTTTTGTTCTAATTCCTCCAAGTGCTATTTCAAGCACATTTGTTTTTTGTCTTTGCTTGGTTCTAGCTTATTTTATTTTCTTTAAGTGCCTTGGGCACTTTGTTTTATTTTTTATTGTACTATCTTCATTTCTTCAAGAGGAGGTTATAGTAAAGGTCACCTTTGTATCCAATTTCAGCTAGCATTGCCAAATAAAGTAGTAACTCCATGCCCAATGGATTAAGAAAGAAAAGTGATCTAGATTCTGTATGCATAACAAGCATGCTTCCCTATGAGTCACCAAAAAATTTGGCCATTTTTGGCCCACATACCAAATTTTTCCTAAGTGTGAGAAGGTAGGCATTCAAGAAAAAGTGGCAAGTTCAAACAACTTCAATTTTTTTTGGAAGGAGAAGTCTTTGGGTTTCCAAAGGAGCACTACTTAAAAGTTTTATAACTAATCAATATTCTAACCCTTGAAGTAATTAAGAAGGTTTGGAAAGCCCAATTTGGTCTGGGTAGTGTATTTTGAGTTTGTGGGGGTGCACTACTTAATTACTTCATAAGTTGTGAGTAGTCAAAAACTCAAAATAAGTAATGAGACATCAAAAACCTGATTTGGTCTCAAAAAATAGTGCTTCTCAGGTTCTCAAAGTGACAAGTCTTCTCCAAGGGTCATTTCTAAAAGATGGAGGTCCAAGCACAAAGCCTACATTACTCTTTCATAACAAGAAATTCAAATGGATTTACATAAATTTTGAAGGGATCGAATGAAATAAATCCAAAGGGCACCAACAAAAATAAAGGACAAAGAAAACAAGGAGATAACTTTAGAAAATTGTCCCAAAAGAAAGAGAGCAAGAAGAATTCATTAGAGGGTTCCTTCAGGAGAAAGTAGGAGGAAGAAAGCCAAAAGAAATCAAAGATGTAGACAAAAGTAAAAAGGAATTCGTTTAGACAAATTTTATAAAGAAATTCCTTCAGGAGATTTGTCTGCAAGACAATATTTTTGAAGGAAAGAGACTTCTAGATGTAGAAGCCTGAAGACTTCAAGATGGATAAGTCCAAAATAAGTAAGCTTTAAAAACTAGAATTAATCTACATAAAGTAAATCAGGTTTCTCCAAGTACTTTACTTAAAAATCTATATAATTAAAGGAGTAGACAATGTCTAAAGTTGGAGAGATCAAAGAACCCAAATTACTCTGCATAGAATAAATCAGTATTCTTCAAGTGCTTGACTTAAGCTTGGTCTAGAAACATGAGAGTCATGATGTAATGAATGAATGGGTACCATGTGGCATAAGATGGAGTAGAAAGGTCCAATCAATAAAGGACAAGTGGCACAAGGATGACCAATGAGCACAAGAGAGTCCAAGCAGTTGGTAGCTAGAAATTATGAAGGCTTTCATCCTTCAATATGGTTCACTCCTGATAAATGACCATCTAGCTTAAATGTAGCTTGGGTTAGCTTGAGTTCCTAGACATGGAAACCCACATCCTTTTCAATAAGACAAGTGAAGGAGAGGATTTCCATGCCATTTTTTAAATGCAAAAGATCAATTCAGCTACGTAAATAAGAGACATCTCAGCTACTCATAGCATGGCTCTTGAAATACATGAAAGGGAGACTTGAATATAGGAATGGCTCGAGTCGATTGGGATGATCCTAGGTGGTGAATTTCATAATCAAGGTAGTGGTAACAATAGTTTTATTAGTTGAATTACTTCCCCTCTCACTTTTATATCATGAAATTCTCTCTCTCTCCCCATTCCCTATAAATATCATATGACTTGCCATTGTAATGATTCCAAATTTTTAGATATTTTTTTTATCTTCCTTAGAGATAAGATGCTCTTAGAGATATCACAAAATATGATCAAATGGTTAGGATTAACCCTACCAAGAATTTTTAACAACCACCTCTTATGCAATAAAGGATTTTTATTTGCCTATCTCTTACCTTGGATGTGTTTCTATTAAGCTACGTATTATGGTATCGCATGAAGGAGAGTATTCCTCATCTATGGTCCTCATTTTTTACCTTGTTTAAGGATTTGTTGATGTTATTTGTAGATATAATTGAGTATTATTTTTAAAATTAATTTGAACTTCCATTGAGTCTTAGAACTCCTCTTCATTTTCATTCTTCACTTCCTTGAAACTCTTCCATGAAATATCTATGCAACTAGCTTGATCTTGAGGTTGTGTAATCTATCCTCTAAAATTTAGTATGGTTTCAAGATTATGGGAGTTTCCCATTTTAAATTAGTGTATCACCTAGTTATCCTTATTAAAAACCCTTTCCCCCCTTCTAACCCTTTTCCCTATGAAATTTTTACTTCAACAGTAGTTTAGGTGATCCACTGAGAGGAAATAGCCTCTTTAAAAATCCTAGAGGCTCAACCTCACCATAGGACACCCACATCCTAAGGTTGTGTTCCCATGATTATAAATAGAAGTGGGAGAGCCTACAAAACTCTCCCATAAGGGTTCAATTCCATGTTATAATAGTTCTATCATGCTTGATGGGACTAAGGTCCAAAGTAGTGGAAGGATTTTTGGTGTTGTCTTTCTACTTATCAACCTTTAGATGAATTTAAAAAACATCAATGGTGACTCTGAGCATCTATCAATAGGTTTAAGAAACCCAAGTTCCTAATCATCATTATTTTTTTTGAAAGCAAGTATTAGTGCCATTGGTAACTCCAAATCAAGCATCTAGTTATGAGTAGACTAGGTTTGTCTCTTTGAATTTTTAATTAGATCCTACTTTTCACTTATGAGGATAACATTAATAGCTATGGTGAATATCCCTATTATTCACCTCCTTATCAATAGACCCAATATGATCCCTAGTATGATCCCCAATATGATCTATATGATCCTCATGATCCATAAGAGCTTAATCAACCCTACCAAGATTTATATCAAGGCTATGATGAACCTTGGCAAGTTTCTCATGGTCCATATATGCAAGAATATTGACCTAATCCCCCTTATGAACAAGATCATCAAAATAATACTCCTCATCAACCTTACTATGAGCCATATTACCAATACATAGGAAAATTTTAGTGAACCTTAACAAGCATGCACTATAGTTGTGCTCACAAAAGTGTTATGGCCAAAATGTTCCCCCTCAGCAAATCCATTATGTGAGGGATTCATTACATAAAATAAAAGTAGAATGGGCACCTATTGAGAGATGAAATTAGAGAAACATAATTGGTGACATGATAGATATATGCAGTTACATTTAGAGTATTAAGGACAAGATGGAAGGACTTGAGGAACAACAGGGCCATCCCCAACAACCTTTTGTGCCTACATATGCACCTCCATAGCCTTCCTATGTGTCACCCATCCTCCTCAAGTGATTGTTTCAAGTTATCCTTCAAATATTCCAAGTTCATCATATGTTATATATTCTTTTCATCTTGGAAATCCATCCAAGGGGCTGGCAAAAAAAATGAAGTGCTTGTTGTGGAATAGCCTATTGTTTATGTCCAAAACTTCATCCCTCTTCAAGAGCATTCTTTTGTTCTTGATCATCTCAAGGAGGAGCTATTTAAATAGAATATAAAAAAGAAAATTAGAGAGTTATAAGTGAAGGAAATGAAAGAAGAAGAAAGGTAGAATTAGTAGATGAAGGCAGAACCTCTACCTTTCCAATCTTGGAGCCAAGTCACACAACCAAGTAGATCAATGTTATTTCAATACTCATTACTCCCTCCTCAATAACCTCTATCTTTTCCATCTTTTCCATCTTGAAAATTTATTCAAATAAGTAGGTAAAAGAAGGAGGTGGTGATCCCTAAAGTTAGTCAAGAAGACTTGTAATCTCCACTCCTTTCCCCTAAAAATCCTAGAGCCTTTCCTTCATGAAGAGTCATTCATGAAGTGGAGAATAAGGAAGAAAAGGTGATTATTCCCTACACATTTCCATATTAAAAATTAGTTGGGCCAATTTAAGAGAATAAGGAAGAGGAGGTGAAGGTGATCCAAGTAGAGCAACTTCAGGAACCAAATTAGGGAGATACATCTAAAGAGGCTGAGGAAGAGAATGTCATGAGTAGATATGAGGAAAGAATCACCATAGGGTCCCCCCTTGGTCAGAAAAAGATCAATGCATTCTTTTTGAATGAAGGAGAACATCTTGAAGATTCTTTTATAGTTGTGCATGAAGTGGATTACACTATTAAGGATGAAAAGCTACCACTTTATGTGGAAAATAAGGGGGTTAAGGCTATCATTTCCTTGAATGAGCTACCATGTTATGAAGAGGATGAGGAAATGAATGAAGTAGATGATCAAACTAGTGAACTTATGGAGTATATAGAGGTTCCTAATTAGTTGAGAGGCTCATTTAAGGACTTTTTTGAGATCTTAGGTGCTGGTTATGTTCTTCTCTAAGGTATCTATGGTCTGGTTATAGACAAGGAGAGAATCTTTGTCAAGTGGATCAAATGGGATGGAGTGGGTAGTCTTCCAACTCTACCACCTCAAGAATTAATTGAAAATATGGACTTGTTTTAGGTCTTCAAAATAGGCTATCAACTCCTTGATGAGCCTAAAAAAATGAGATAATAAATAAATCTAGTCTTATTAAGGAGGCTATATAAATCAAAGAGGTTTTCCTGGTTGAACCACTAATAGATGCTATAGTTAAGGAGATGTTTGAAGAGCTTGAGACCCTCTAGATTCACATAGCTGACCTTTTTGGAGTTGCCTAGTTCTCATTGAACATGGTGATGGAGAAGCTGATAATTGTAATAAAGAAGAAGTAGGTGTCAAGGATAAGGGTTAAAAAGTTGCATGCCTTGTTCAATCCTTTGTCTCGTAATACAAGGGAAGTATCAAGCCTTCCTTTTGATCTAGGAGGAAATGGGTACATAATTTTAGGATGTATATATTAGGATTAGTTTTGTTCTAATTCCTCCAAGTGCTATTTCAAGAACATTTGTTTGTTGTCTTTATTTTGTTCTAGTTTAGTTTCTTTTTTTTAATTGCCTTGGGCACTTTGTTTGTTTTATTTTATAATGTCCTCATTGCTTTAAGAGGAGGTTCCAGCAAGGGTCAACTGTGTATCGATTTTTAGCCAATATTTTCAAAGAAAGTAATAACTTTGTGCCCAATGGACTAGGTAAGGCAAGTGAGCTAGGCTTTACAAGCATAATAGGCATACTTCCCTATGAGTTGCTAGAAATGTTGGCCATTTTCAGCCCACCTACCAAATTTTTCCCATGTGTGAGAAGGTAGACATTCAATCAAAAGTGGCAAGTTCAAACAACTTTAGGTTTTTTTAGAAGAAGTATTTAGGTTTCAAGATGAGTAATACTTAAAAACTTTATAAGTAATCAACAATCTAACCCCTAAAGAAAGTAAGAAGGTTTGGAAAGCTTGATTTGGTCTGAATAGTGTATTTTTGGTTTCTAGGGGTGAACTAATTAATTACTTCATAAGTTATAAGTATTAAAAACCCAAAATAATTAATGAGACATCAAAAATATTATTTGGTCTCAAATAATAGTGCTTCTTGGGTTCTCAAAGGGACAAGTCTTCTCCAAGGGTCATTTTCAAAAGAAGGAGGTTCAGGCACAAATCTTGAAGGGCTCTTTCATTTATAAAAGTGGTTATATTCAATAAATTTGAAGGGATTTAAACAAATTATAAAGGGGTAAAATGCAATAAATATGAAAGGTGCCAGCAAAAATAAAGGTCAAAGGAAACAAGGAGATAGCTTCAAAAAATTATCCCAAAAGAAAGAGAGCAAGAAAAAACTGTCAGAGGGTTCCTTCGAGAGAAATTAGGAGGAAGAAAGCCAAAATAAAACAATGATGTGGACAAAATTATAAAGGAGTTTCTTTATAAAAAAATTCTAAAGAAATTCTTTTAGGAGATTTGCTTGCAAGACAAGATTTCTAGAGGTAAGATACTTCTAGATTTAGAAGCCTAAAGGCTTCAAGATGGACAAGTCTAAAGTAAGTAAGCTTGGAAAAAATGAATTACTATGCATAGAGTAAATTAGGTTTTTCAAAGTACTTTAATTAAAAATATTTATAAGTAAAGGAGTAGAAAAATTCCAAAGTTGGAAAGATCAAAGAACTTGAATTACTCTATATAGAGTAAATTGGTGTTCTTCAAGTTCTTGACTTAATCTTGGTCCACCAACATGAGAGTCATGATGTAATGAATGAAAGGATATCATGTGGTGTAAATTGGAGTAGAAAGGGCCAATCAATAAAGGACAAGTGGAACAAGGATGACCAATGAGCATGGGAGAGTCCAAGCATCTAGTAACTAGAAATTTATGAAGGCTCTCGTATTTTAATATGGTTCACTCCCAAAAAATGACCATCCAACTTAAATGTAACATGGGTTGGCTTGAGTTCCTAGGCATGGAGACCCATGTCATTTTAGAAAAACACATGAAGTTGAAGATCACCATGCTATTGTTTAAATGCAAAAGATCAATTCAACTATGTAAAGAAGAGACATCTCAACTACTCATAGCATGGATCCTCAAATATGCCAAAGGGAGACTTGAATGTGAGAATTGCTTGAGGAGATTGGGATGATCCTAGATGGTGCATTTTAAGGTCAAGGTAGTGGTGATAGTAGTGGTCCTAGTTTAATGACTTCCCCTTTCTCATTTCTACCATGTAGCTCTCTCTCTCTCCCCATTCTCTATAAATATCACGTGACTTGCCATTGTAATGGTTCCTAGTTTTTAGATGTTTGTATTTTCTTTAGAGATGGGATACTCTTAGAGATATCACAAGATATGCTCAAATAGTTAGGCTCGACCCTACCAAGCATTTTTAATAACCACCTCTTATGTAATAATGTATTTTTATTTTCCTATCTCTTGCCTTGGACTCATGTCTATTGAGCTATGTATTATGGCATCACATGAAGGAGAGTCTTCCTCATCAATGGTCCTCCTTTATGACCTTATTTAAGGCTTTTTATATGCTATTTTTAGGTCTGGTTGAGTGTTCTTTCCATAATTAATGTGAACTTCCAATGATTCTTAGAACTCTTCTCCATTTGCATTCATCGCTTCCCTAAACCTCCTCCATGAAATATTTATGCAACTAGCTTGATCTTGAGGTTGTGTAATCTAGTATTATCCTCTAAAAAATTAGTGTGGGTTCAATATTATGGGAGTTTCCCATTTTAAATTGGTGCATCACTTGTTTAGCCTTTGTAAGAGACATTTTCCCCCTTATAACCCTTTTCCTTGTGAAAGTTTTATTTCAACAGTAATTTAGGTAATCTACCAAGAGAAACTAGCCTCTTTAAAAATCTTAGAGGCTCAAACTCAACATAGGACACCCATATCTTGATGTTGTTCACATGATTATAGCTGAAAGTGGGAGAGCCTAAAAAACTCTCCCACAGGGTTGTAATTTTATGCTATAATAGTTACTAACTAAGCTATTTCTATAAAGTTTATAGGATTATGCTCTAAAATAGTTCTATAGTCCACCAAATTAGTCAATCAATGCATTCAATCCTTTAGCTAACATGTTCTTATCTCATTCTAGCATTAACATAGGTGATAAAGTAAGTTTCATAATAGAAACAAAGGTCAAATGAGCATCTCATAGATTATGTTCTTCAATATAAGACTATATTGGCTAAAATGGCTAGCCCCATGGCCAATCAAGAATTATAAGATATCTTCAAATAAAGTATTTTTCTAGCTTTACATGAGTCAATAATGTTCAAAAAGTTCTCTTCATTCACTGAGTTATGTCATACACTAAAGGAAAGGAAGTTCAAATTATTTTCAAAGGGTAAACTCAAGTATACAAGCATATCAGAAACACCAAACAAGAGTAACAATAAATTCCCATATAAAGTAAAGGTTAATGGTAATAAAATTCAAAATCAACCTATAGTTAATGTGGCTTTAGATCCCCCTCAATGAATGATTTTATCAACACCTCCTTAATGAGCCTTTATAAATCAACTAGTATCTCCAGCCAGAGTCTACAACAACTATTAGAATGCAATGACCTATCTCTCCCTCCCATCAGAGTCTAATATGGCAAATCCTCTTCCATATGGATATGATCAAAATGCATTTTGAAATTTTCATAAGGTAAAAATCCACACAAAGAATAGATTCATTAGTTTGTGACACAAGATATAAGACTTGATAGATGGAAACCTTATTGATCTTGGCACTCTAGTTGAGCCTCCTCAAGCAAAGCAAACACAGGACAAGGCTCTAAAAATTTTCTTAGATCCTTTCCCAAAACATTCTAAATAAAGATAGGGGACACATTGGGTGTTCACCATGCATATCATGCATACCCTCCACCATCTACATAATAGGCACCTTTAGTTGAGTCATATCCTTTAAGCAACATGATTGGTGTGTATAATTCTAGAGTTCTAGCTAGACCTTCGATCCCCTTCTTAGAGTAGGATATAGTTGAGGATGATTTAGATTACCATGAAAATTTTATCAGAGTCTAAATTAATCATCATCTCATTCATAATGTTCTCATATATAATGGATCTAGTGTGAACATGTGAACTATGAAATTACTTAAGCATTTGGGATATTTAGAGAAGGATATTACCCTGATGAACATAGTTACCAATAGATTCATTGGACACATACAAAGCTCATTGGGTGAGATTATAATTCCTTTATAGGTTGGACCTACACATGTGGCTATGTCATTTACTATTTTTCCTAATGAAATAGTCTTCAACATGTTTCTTGATCAACCATGGATCTAAAAACTTTGAGTAATACCTTCTACAGTCTATAGATGCATGAAATTCATTCACACTTATTATGTTGTTATAGTTGGTAGAGTTCCATATGAGTTACCACTCCCTACTTCAAAGCCATATCTTACTCCATAATCACCAGTTTTAACTCCTCCACTAGTTACAGTTATTATTCTTCTAGCTGAGACTCAGACATAGTTGAGGCCTCCATCGCTAGCACATACAGTTCATACACTTCCATAGAGGCCTCTTTTAGACAAACCACTACATCAATTATAATTTTATGACTCTAGATAGTTTCTATCTATAATATTCATACCCAAGGTAGTATCATTGAGATCTCATACCTCTACACACAAATCACACTTTTAGAGAGCTTCTTCTACTACCAAATGGGTCCTTAAGATCCCTATAGTTGCATCCACTTCTCATAGTTATAGGGGGACCCCATAGTCAGTTTCCACTATAGAAATTTTAGTTTAATTATATCATACATAGATTTTAGAGTCATAATCTCTACCCCTCCATCGTGCTTCATGATGGTGTGCAATCCCTCTCCTTGATATAGGACACTATGAGACTCATTGATTGGAATCATTTCTTCTTAGTCTTTCTTGTACATAGGTTATTTTCAATTTATTGTACATAGTTTAATTTTGATTTATTATACATATATTATTTCAAAAATACCAAAAAAATATAACATTTAAAAATATAAAAACATTCAAATAAATCAAAAACATCAAAAATGTTTTAATTATATGTATTATCCATGTTTTACATTTCTACTACCATGCTAGACTTACATTTTACTATTATATGCTATTGTTTTTTTATTTATATACATTAAAATGATTCACTTGATATTCTTTTAGTGTGTGTAGTTACACCTAGATCCTTGATTGCTTCACTCTACCCATTGAGGGGGCATCCTATTTCTACATTCAAGACATATATTGACATATCTACCCACCAAGGGAACCTTCTATATGACTAAACCATCCAATTTATGTCATTCCTATACCACACACTCTAGTTATCAGGTTTATGTAAATTACTTACTAGCATATATAGATTATTTTATTGACACTCAATAGCATATAAAACTTGTGTATTTCTTAACATCTACCTAGTCTTGTACACTGTGTTTTTCATACTTTCACTTCTTTCTTTGATTAGTTAGATGCAATAGTATTTTCTAGCATTTACATTTTTTCCTTTGTTACATTAAATAGCTATCTTTGATTGCATTTCTTCATTCCTATTTTTTAATCTTGTCTGCACCTTAAGACATTTTCCAATGTATTTTTCTTATACTCTTTTATGTGCTTGTGGCCCTCATGTCAACTTTGCTTGTAATCTTATATGTGCTTGTGGGCCCTCATGCCAATCTTCCTTACTTGTAATTGTATGTGTATGTGGGAATTTGAACATGCATTATATGATTTATTTCCTAATTTGAGTGACATGTACCCATGTCCCTTTTTTTCTTGGCCCCTTAACCACTTTTGTATGCTTCTTACTTCTTGCTTTGCATGCTTGTTTACTTATTTTCTTCTCAATTGTTGTCAATGCCATGATCCACATCATGCATTATCTTTCCTTCTTGGATGACATGATGGACATCATGCTTTATCCTTCCTTAACAACTAACCATATTTCCTCTTTCAATTTAAGTGTACTACATATGCTATTACATTGTTACATTTATCTAGGCATACCCCTGTTGATCTAACAATCCCTAAAACAAACTATGTTATATCTTGAGACATATTTTGGATTATCATTGCTATATCTTGTATTTCATAGCATAACACACTTTCAAGGGTATTTATTCTAAGGGCAGTCATTACAAGGTCTTCATCCCTACCCTTAAAAGATGGTAAATAAATAGGGGTTTGTCACAAAGATCAGAGCCTTTTACTAGTAAAAAAATTAGTTTTTAGAAAACTCAAAATAATAATCAAAGTTCAAAACATGCATAATATACCAAAAAAATAGTGATGAATATAGAACAATCATCACAAATAGTAAATGTCAAGAGCACCATATTTGGAATACAACGTTATATAGTAGTGTCCTATTTTTAGTGCTCCTATCCAAACATCCAAAAACTTAGAATTTTTAGAAACAGGTAGAAAGGTAAGGTTAGTTACAATTTTATCAGCTATAATACAATTTATATTGAGTAGTTTTTGTATAATTTTACGCAGAGTATCCAGATATAGGGGAACCATGCACAACATGATGGATCTCACTTCTAGTTCTAGATTGGGTAGTTTGTATAACTTTTAGATCAGAATCCATGTTATAGACACTAATGATTGGAGGAAATGTGCATGACACATTTTCCTTATTTTTTTCCAAGTTCAATGTATTACCTAGGTATTCTCAGTAGTTGTGTTCCTTATTCCATCTACTTTTGGTTGGCATCATTTTGGAGTGGATTTCATATAAGCCTAGTTATCAGGTTTGGAGTAGCTTTCATACAATCCTAATCTCCACCTTTCAAAGAGGCTAAAATTGGCCTAGTTCTTAGTACACATTCTCTAACCATGCCACATTGTTTAATTACAAAGCATTCATGGGATTCATGAGCCATCTCATACAACACACATTCATACTAGTTTCAGTTCATAGCTTCATGCTTAAGGGGAAGTAATGGATCCAAAAGACTAGTTATCCTTTATATTCTTGAGCCACCTACTCAAATGGATTAGACACATAGTCCAAATAATGATTAACACACACATGATCACATATCTTTACTTAGTGGGTGAAAATGGAACCAAAGGAATAACCTTTGTATTCTCGAGCCACCCTTAGGGAATTTAACACTGAGATCCATTCATGATATTAATATAGTTAGAACACATATCTATCATCACTCAACATCAAAAATAGGTTTTGTACTGGTTCACATACCTAGTGAGGTGTATTCATTCATTTCTCTTCCTCTCTCTTTTACCCATCATTTTGTATGTTCTTATTTTAGACATAGCATGTCTAGTAAGAACTTATCTACTCTTTATTTTATCTTGTATATTTATGTTTCATGTTGTGCTCTCTCTATCCACATTCAACACCACATATCTTCATGGGCTTCACCCTTATAGGTAAGTTTAGGTACGTTTTCTACTTGTTTTATCTTAGTTTTTCACTTTATTGAATCATTAGAATAAAGGGGGGAAAATGTAGTCATATAAAATGTCCAAATTGGTAGTTTGAGTGTGGCTTATGATACCATATGTATAACTCCTTTTTCATGCTCTTGTGACCCTTTTAGACACCTTCTTAGTCATTTCTAGTCATCTTGAACCTTCAGAATGATTATTCCACCTTAACCAATTTGTATTTCCCAAGCCAATCTTATTCCCCCAAGTCTTGAGCCTATAATATTGGAGCACCATATTTGTAATATAATATTAGACCCTAAGGTGTCCTATTTTTGGTGTTCTTATCCATTTACACTTTGAGCCATAATGGTCACTTTCATCTGGTGCCTACCCTTAATCATGTGGGCCTAATGTGATTACATCTAACCCATGACCAATTATTCCCTATAAAATCCCATTCAAAGCTCATTTATAAAGGGAGGTAACAAATATTACAAAGCAATCAAAAATACAAATAAATCACTAAGGCAAACTACCCTATTTTATGCATATAGTCACCCAACATAGCTACAAACATAATCAAACTCTCATACTAGTCCCTATCCACCTCAACCACTCTCAATTTGGGATTTTTGTATTCACGTCACACTATTTCACAATGCACATTAGGTGAGAATTACATATGGCTTGATCCCTCTTCTTAGTATTGGTATGTAGGTAGCATGCCCACACAAAGGGTATAGATTTCATGTTTAGTACATTTTACACACTACCCCACATTTTTTAAAGTGATTTAAACATAATTTTATAAATCATGATGGAGGTTAGGGTTTTGAATATTAAATCAGCTCTATAATGAGTTTTGTTAATAATCAACAATCAATATTTCATATGCAGGCTCACACAAGCACAATGTAAATACCCAAAAAGTTTTAGGCCTTTATGAATAGTTTGGATAACAATGACAAGATTGGACTATAGCACCAGACCCTAAGGTATCCTACTTTTAGTGCTCCTATCCGTTCATTGAACAAAATCTAGATCTTGCTTTTTGACACTTTCCTAGTCCTACACAACCAGTTTTAACTTATGTATCAACTATCTTAGTCCAATTTCAAGATAATTTATATTTATCCTTATTTACTGCTATTTTAAGAAAGGTAAAAAAGATAAATAAATTATTAAAATCAAGACTATAATTATTTCTATATTCTGAACTAATTTATTAATCTAGACCTTTAGATAAATTAAGAATAAAATTTCATTATTCTTAAAAAATTTAAATCACTGCATGTAATAGTGATAATACACACACATGTTTTGTTTGATTTTCTGATGTCCACATTGTTCTTATATGCCCTTCTGTGAAGGGTAGGGACACTCCCAGTGGGGAGGTATGCGGGAGATTATTGGTATGTCATTGGAATTAAGGTACTCAGATGATGTTTTTCCTCTATCATCTTATTCAACCATTGGGATTATAGTCAAGATAGATTCTTGGATTAATGAGTTGTTTATAAAATCACCTTTTGTATTATTTTACACATTGTACTATATATTTAAATGTGTACTACATTGTACTTTATTTCTTGATGGATAATTAAACATAGTAGTAGTATCTAAGTTGTATAGTATTCTTAAATTATAATAGTAGTGGCTGTAAGATTATTCATAACTAAAATATGGAATATTATTATCTATTTTACTTGATTTCTTATACTTTACTTTGATTAAAAGTTATTCAACTTATAATCTAATTAGATTATTTGAACACTAGATGAATTAAGATTTTAACTAGTGGGTTAATATACTATAGCATTTTTTATTTTATATAAATTTATTAGTCAAGAAATGATTAGTTAGATAACTATAAATGATTTTTTTAGTAATCTATGTGATAAAACAAAATGTTAGCATAACTATTGGCTAACCTAGTAGGGTCTTAACAATTCTAGGAGGTACCATGATAGGTAAGCAAATACATCCCATGAAGAAATTTGTCTTCAATCATATATTTAACACCTGCTTTGAGTGGTCTTAAGGTTTCTTGTTAAATCCCATGGATTTGATAAAATCTAAGAAGGAAATAAAAGTGTTAAAACTTTTGTCAATGAGGACTCTTTTGACTTCACCATCACCAATTTTGATGTTAATGGAAAGAGGAGGACCATAAACACAAAAGGATTTCTTTAGGAATCATACCTTGGATTAAAGAATTAAAACTTAAGGTTTTATTGGTGGTATCAACTTATATAGATAACTAATTACATTTTTATTCAATAAGTTTCTATAAATAGTGTATTGCTATAAACAAATTAGAGGAAGCTAGTGCACTAGGGATATAAACCATTCACTAATTTAAAAATGTATTTTTATATCTACCCTAGTGGATGAATAATAATAAAAAATAAAATCTATAAATTTTAAATAATAATTTTTAACATCCTCCATTTTTGACCCTATGGTATTTAGTTTCAATAGGCATTGGATGTCATAGAGACCTAGTTTTGAGGTCATAAAACCAAACATAGAAAGGATCAGTGTTTAGATTAATGGACTCATTACATGTCTAAGGTCATATGAAATTTCATCTTTAAACTCTTGGTATGTGTATATCACATCATTTTGATACGGTACATACCATGAGCCTAAAAGGAATTAGTTATAAATATATACTTTGATAAATTCCTAATGCATAAATATCAAAAATATGTTTTACATGTAGGTTGTAGGACCTTGAATACTTGTAATACTATTAAACACATTTTAGGTCATGAGAACTTGACCATAAGATAAAAGATAATTATTTTTTATTGGACCCAAGTCATATGCCCCAAAATATAGTGGGATTTAAACCTAGAGGTTTACTACATATAGATTACAACCTTGTTATATTATTAAAAAAAATTAAAAATAAAATACCTAACCATTATCAAACCATATTAAGAGGTGGTATAAACAAATATTTAAAGAGATAAAATTATTATTATAGTGCAAAGGGGTTTACAATGTATAATATGAGCAAAACATTGTTTTAAAAAGCATACAATCTAGGTGGTCTTCAATAGATGAATAAAATAGAATTTTGATAAAAATAAAGTGAATTGAGGGGTGGGAAACACTAACCATATTCCCTATTTTTAAATTTTTTTCATAGCTTAAAAAATCAATCTTCAAAATTCTAAACAATTAAGCCTATGCAACCTTTTTCCAACAAATGATTATCCACAAGGCAGGCTCAAATCATTTCATTCCAACAATTAAATGTGAAACCTTGAGTTCTCACACTCATATAAATATCAAAATTAAATCATAACACTTTGGATCCAATAAATACAAGTATAATGGATAGGCTTAATAATTCAAGTACCTTTATTTTCCAATCAATGCAAAAAAATTATGAATAAAAATATAACTTGTTGATTTAATTCATCTTTGTTATAAAACTAGATATTAATAATTTATAGCTCAATAATAATAAATAATAATCTATATTTTAATTTTATAACAAACAAAATTACTTTGTATCAAATATATGATTAGATTAATAATTATATATGTAACATTCCCTTATTGCACCATTGAGATGCATATCCTCTCTAATGGATGAGGTAGAGTTAATTATGTTACCACATATCCATTATAATAAACTATATCTTTATTAATAATTTAAAATGATTTCCAATTATTATACGCAGTCTCCATTTTTACACATTGGAACTTAATTCATAGTGGTGTAATATAATAATACGTGAATCAAATAATGATCCATTCACTCAAACCCTTACACTGATCACATGTGCGTTTCACCACTCAAAAACACATTTATAATCTCTTTTAAGGAGATAAGATATATTTAAGCATTTAATTTGATCAATGCTATGCTAAGGATGGTATGCCATTCTCAAATAAATAGATAAAGAAATAGGGCATCTATTCAATTAATAATTTTATGTGAGAAATACATCAATAACTTACATTAACATAACTTTTGAATCTAATGTAAATAAATTGATTTGTTTTTTTAATCAAAATAATTAATTACAATCCTATGCCTTCGATTGATAATTTAAAATTAATACATTTTGATATATTATCCATAACCAATAGATTTAGGGTTAATACATTTTAGAATCATACTCCAATTTATAATCATTGAAACCAAATAAAAGTGTAATGAAGAGAATAAAAACAACCAAACATTTTAATTATTGACTACCTTCAAGTTTGACTAATGCCTGATAAGTTTTTATAAGAAGCATTAGTTCCTAATTATGAATTAAACTATTAATAATTTAAATACTAAGGACCACAAAATATTATGCCACATTTTTACAAATTTAAACATTTTAAGGGCTTAGAACTCAGGTTTACAAGCCTAAACTAATTATTTATAAAAAACATCAACTTAGGAAATCAATCCTATAAAAATATTGTTCTTGAAAAGGATGCTTCTGAATCCAAATGACTTAGCTTAGTCAAGTTATTTTTACATTCTTATTTAATACATAATTAATAACCATAATATAAACAAAATTAAATCCATGTTTATATTGTTTGTAAAACACATGCTCGAACCACAAAGTTTAAGTAATGATAATTAAAGTGGGTAGATACAAATATAATACTAGATCATTCAAACATACCTAGGCAAGTATGGATTAAGTATACAAACAAAGGTCAAAATTATATTTTCTTGCCTTACCATGCAAGGTGAAAATGAAATAAGAGTTCATATTCTATTCCAATATTTCTTATCTACATGTGGTGAACACCCAAATTATCTATTATCAAACTTAATCATTCCCAAAATTTGAAATATTACTATATTATAGTTCAATAATACCACTAAATATGAATAAAATATTAAAATAGATGAATAAGATATGTAATAGGGTTTCTAAACCAAGAAAACTTCTAAAAACATTATCATAATAGAGAATTTTGAACCCAAAACTAAGTGTTCTTTAATATACATTAAAATTTTAAGTAAAAATTTAAATGTAATTGATCCAATATGATAAGTTAAAAACTAATATAATTAACTTATCAAATAGATAATATAAGTCATCAAATTAACTAATCCGAGGTTAGATAATGCTCAAATAACCATTCTAAAATGAATTTAACCCTTAATAAGTGTCACAAAAATGGAATCAACATACAATATTTAAGCATGATATAACTATAATGGTAATACTAAAAAATTATTTTTAAATGGACTAAAAATATTGGTGTAAGTCTCAAGTAGTCTGAATCTAGATAGTGGTCTAATAGGGATAACACCACACCACTAGTGCATTTAATAAAAAAAATGAGTGTTTTAACCTATACAATTCAATGAATGAAATATAAATTCAAAAGTCTTTAAACTCACTTCTGGGGACCAAATTTACTACACCACATAGATCAAGATTGAATTTAGAGGATGTGTTTATATATACCAAGTTCAATATAATGTATGCAAAAAAAATAGTGCCTCATATTCTCATTAGAACTAATCTTATACAAGCTATACATCTATCTAATCAAGTAGTGTTTATATTTTTATTCCATGATCTTTAAAACCAAAATAAAATAAAAGTGATGAAAATGCTAACATAGGCATCATTTTAAGATCCACAACATAAAGTCAGTCCATTCTAACAATTCAACTAGAAACTCCATTGTGCAATCATTAAAACATGGGATAATAAGATAAACCCAACCATCATTTGCCATTATGAACCCAACCACCATCCATTATATTTAAATAGTTATTATAATATAATCTCAATGAAATAATATTATATAAGAGTGTGAATTAAAAAGGGAACATTATTATAGTAAGTAAATTAGGGTTTGTTCCACATAATGAAATAATCATAAACACACATAATATAGTAACACAACATAGCTAAGAGATTAAAAAAATTATACATATTACCAAAAAACCATTCATGATTCTATTCATTATTTCATTCATATATAATACCATCTAATGATCTAGATGAAAACAACCCAATTACTAAGGTTGTTCATTGGAACCAAAACCACACAAAACCCATGTTGTATTAAATCCAAATTATTCTTCCATTTCTAAAGATAATAAAAAAACCAATGAAATACAAATAGAGGGATTTTCAAGAGAACCAAAAGGGGTAAAATTGGGCTACATAAAACCTTAGGGGTTTATACAAATCTCATTATAGGTTATCCAATCATTTCCCTTCATTATAAGTTCTTCATTATGATTTTTTAATGCACAAAGGAGTTAAGAATGAAAAATGAATAGAAATACAAGTTAATTACAAATACAGTTGAACACAAAATCTATGCTACTTAGAAATTTTCCTCTTTTCTTCCATTTTCTGTGTTTTGGGAAATCTTCCAAATCCATATAAAATAGATAAAAGGTTATTTATAAATAAAATCTTAAGAAAACATTCATGATTATGGCATATTAGATGCTAAGAAATGGTAAGTTCCATAATTCCATGGTAGTGAGGTCTACAACCACGTAAAAACTTTTCTTGATATTTCTATTTTTTCAAGTTCCATGCATCATGGGTTCCCAAAAATAATGGGTTTTTCCCAAAAAAATCCACTTAATCATTAACCATGATTAATATAATTAATTTATTAATCAAAAAAATAATCACCATTCTAAAATTTTAAAATCTATGCTTAATGAATATGTATTATGAAGCCAAGACCACATACCCAAGCCGTATATTATACTTAAAATCCAATCACTATGATGATAAACACTCAACATGTGTCAATGATCCAAAAAATCATGCACAATTAGAATAATGCCAACGATAGACACTCAAATAGGCATCGATAATAAATATGCACATTATGACATTTTCATAATACACACAACATAGAAAAGTGGATGGTGGAATAATGAAAATTTATCTTTAAAAAATCATCTTTATATACCTTTATATCATTGCTACAAAAATTATCTAAATTATTTTATTCTTATAACTCGCTCAATATTTTTTGTACCTATAATCATGAAAATGACATCAACAACACTTAAATAATAATAATAATAATAATAATAATAATAATAATAATAATAATAATAATAATAATAATAATAATAATAATAATAATAATAATAATAATAATAATAATAATAATAATAATAATAATAATAATAATAATAACAACAACAACAACAACAACAACAATAACAACAAAATCAAAATAAAATATCAACATAAACAAATATTAAATATCAATTTGAAATTGAATTATAGATTAGATTAGCCTAGATTATCTCCTAAACCAACAATACATGCTTTCAAAAGGTATTACAAGGACTTTATTTAATGATAACAAGGCAGGACGTGACTATTTTGTTACCCAAAATGATGAGAAACACAAAGGTAAAATTCAAAGAAACTAGGATTGGAGTTAGACAGAATAATGAAAAGAAGTGGAAAACAAGAGGAAGGGTGTGGTTGGTGGGATGAAAGATAATGGACTCTGATGTCTTGTTTGAGTAATCATGCATATATTTAAATTAATTAAAGGAACATGTAGATTTATTGATAGATCCATGTAAACTCATGGTTTTAAAAATTGAAATAAATCCTTTAGATGCATTACTTGATTATTGGTCTATTTTAGTTAAGTTGTGAAATTATGTTTTTAGGGTTTTAATAATATACATTCATTTTGTATGATTTTTGTGGTAGTAAGTATTAGCATGTGTAAACCCTATACTTTTAACTTTATATATATGTGTGTGTGCTCTATGAGAGTGGATTCACAAAGGAATCAAGGGCACATTTTTAATTGGGTTAGGAACATGAAGAAATAATCATTTCTCAGGTATGTCATATTTACCTTATTTGAAACATGTAAAGGTTTGATTTATATATTTTCTAATTTACTCCGAAACACCCTACTAGTTGAAATTTTAAATGTATATAAGTGTATTCACTTGATGACTATCTTTAATTATATAAATATGGTCATATGTTGATTCCACAACATGGACATACATTTGTATACATGTAAATAACTATTGTATGGCATGTTTTTAGAAATTATGTAGTCCTAGAATGAGTTTTTAATTGATATTGTTGGTTATCTTAATTGATTTGATTGTAGTTGATAACTTATCATATTTATAATCTACTTATTGGACATAATATTCAATTATAATTTGAGATGGAGATATATATCAAGGTTTTTTAAGTTGCTACGTTCCTAACCCTATTTTGATGATTTTTAAGATGGCTGAAAAATGATTATTCATTGTTTAAAATGCTACTAATGTGTTGAATTTATATTTCAAGACAATGTAATATAATATATTATATGTAATTGAAAATTTTATTGTGTTCTAGTGAAACAAACTTAAAAAATTATAAGGCCAATTATGGCCTTATTGTTCTTATTGTTGTTTATTGTAGTAGTAAGTGTATAGAATGAAAATGCTAAAATGATATTTTATTTCATGTATTTGGAAAACATAGAAAGGCAAATCCTTTTTTATATAATTGCATTTTTATGTATTCTTTATTTGGCTATTTGGGATAACAATAAAATTTAAATTGATAAATATTTTAAATGTTAGCAAATTATTACACTATATGTTTTACTTATGAACTTGCGTGTGTGTGTGTAAATTGTGTGTGTAACACTCTAAATAAAGTAAGTTAATTTATACTTAATTTTGTTTTACTTTGTATTGTATTATTTACATATATATTAGGGGTGATTTGGCTATGAGGAGAATAAAATACCTATACCATATTGATTTTAATGTTAATATAATATTTTATACCAAAAATAGCTGTGATACCTACAAAGTTATAACTTTACTCTGTAATTTGACTAAATACAAGACATTTACATGGATTGAAATGAATAAGTTAAATAATTATAGATGGAAAAGTCCACCCTTATCTTTGTTGGACTCATATAATATGATGGAAATGGTATGGAAACTACACTCTAACTATATTTATAAACATAAGATTGTTTAGTCATATTTCTACCTAAATTGGTGTTCCTCATGTATTCATACCTTATGCTTATAAAGGAATTAAATGGTTAACTAGTATTGATGACAGTTTCCACTTAGTAGGAGATATTGATATAGTTCCAAATTTGAGGCTTAATTTGGCAATAGGCTTTTCCAAACTAATCCTTAATGGATTTTTGGGGTAAATAAAAATTGATTAGTCTTAAAGCATTTTTTTACCCTAATATAATAATATATTAGAATAAATAAATAAATAGAGTGAAATTGGTGTAGATAAATCATTGTTTTTAACTTGTGAATAGTAACTAGGAATGTGGATATCTTGGTAATTATTATATTTGAGTAAGGTAAGGTATTGAGTTAAAAATACCTCTAATAGATTCCATCTATACAGTTTACATATCCTATACTATATTGTAAAATTTAATATAGGTGGTAAGAATTAAGGGCCATGAATAATATATATGCACGCACGCACGCACGCACGCACGCACACACACACACACACACACACACACACACACACACACACACACACACACACACACACACACACACACACACACACACACACACACACACACACACACACACACACACACACACACACACACACACACACACACGCACGCACGCATGCACGCACGCACGCACAGACACACACACACACACACACACACACACACACACACACACACACACACACACACACACACACACACACACACACACACACACACACACACACACACACACACACATATAATATTTCACTGCAACAATTTTATAATCTACCTTATAATAGAAATTTTGGACATGTTTTCAATATTTTATTTATTATGTGGTATGGATTGTATCCTATTGATTTTAATCTTAATTCTAGATCAGTAATATGAAAGTCAAAATTATCACATAGAGATCTATTATTCTTCTAGATCTTGATAACAATTTTGAGGTAGTGGAATGTGTTTCAATTTGGGTTTCCATAAGGTTTGAAGATATATAGCTATAATAATAAGGACTGAGAAGGAATATAAATTAAAAATATTATTTTAGTAGATATTTTGAATTAAGTTTTATAAATTTTATTATTAAATAAACTAATTAATATTTTACATGATTATTTTGATCATACCTTGATGATTTGATGTCTGGTGAGAACACCACCTAGTACTAAGCCTTAACATAGTGATTGATCCATCCATTTCCTAGGGAACATACTTGTAAAATATAATGTTAGCATTGGCTTTAGTCTAGAATGACCTATTAAATTCATTTGATTCTAGCACATGTCTACTATCAAATAAATGGGGGTAGTGTACTAATCCATGTTCTTAATGCTTATCTTATAAATATAGCTATATATACCATTAAAAGTGAAACTATGTAACCAATGTTTATACATGGATCTACATGAAATTAGAGTACAATGTTAGGTTATGGAGCTAAAAGCTTCACCAAGATGCAAATAGGAAAAGTTATGGAGGTTGCAGGAAGTGTTGCGAAGTGTCACAGACACCGGCGTCGGTCAAGACAACCGACGATGGCAGGAGGGAGACAGGAAGGCAACCGACGTCGGTCATGGATCGGCCGGCGTCGGCACCCCCTGGCAGCTAGGGACCAACGTCGGTCACTTGTGGTTCGAGCTGCGAGTATGTTACAGGCAGTTGGTTGACGAACCAAGTGTTTGCATGTTTAGAGCTATTCTTAGACTAAGAGCTACGGATTTAATTATTGTATTATTGTCTAATTATTGTTTGGATGAGATCTATATATGGACTCATGATTGTATTGTAAAAGTGTGCTAGAAAGCCAGAGAGCTTTTAGAGAGAGCTAGTGTAGCTCCTCCTAGTTCCAAGGGGTGCTGAGTGTGTATGATCAGGGAGAGTTGCAAGGTCTGCAAGGTCAAGGAGCTGATCCACTGGAGTACTGGTTGAAGAATCATAAGGACTTGGTGAGGCAAGGACAAGGGTTCTTTAGGGGTGTAGAGATATCTACATGGTGAGTAAGGTCTAGTGAATTACAGGTAGTAGCAGAGAGCAGGAGATCTACTTGGAGTATGGTTGTGTACTTGGTGAACTGGCAGCGTGTTACTAACTGGTTGGAGAGGTGAACATCAATTCTATATTGGAGTTGATTGTTGGGACCAAGAGAGAGAGGGAAGAAGGTCTTGAGGTGTGGTGAACCTTTGAGGTGGAGGAAGAAGTGGCATCTTCCTTATTGTATATTCTTCTGAGTGATTATTAATACAATTGTGTATTGTCTCTCAATTCCTGTGTTGTTTCATATTTCTAGTTACTTATTGATTCTGGTATATTTTCGTGTTTAGTTGCTAATACAAGAAGTAATCACATGTGTTCTAATTGGTAGAGCAAGATCCTATCTCAGTAGGGATTGGAGCATGTTTATTGTTTTGGGGTTTCCCTGACACGTGGTATCAGAGCCAGGTTGATTTGATTAGGACTTTGATCCATGGAGAGCTCGCGGGTAAAAAGTTGTCACTTACAGACGGACATAGGTACCGGCATCGGTCACACATGAACCGACGTCAGCAACAGGAAGACCGACGTCAGTCATGAGGGAACCGACGTCGGCAAAAAGGACACTGGCGTCGGTAGAAAGGACGACGACGTCAGGAGTCAGGGTCAGTGCAAGGAACTGACATCGGTCAGGAGCAGACTGGGAGATGGCCGAGATCGGTCACTGGAATGGATATTAGGCAGACAGCAAGTCTCAAACGCTCATGTGGAGGTCAGAAAGGGTAAGTGAACCTCATATTCATTATTCACCTTCTTTATATTGCTTACTGATGGTCAAGAACCAGGAGGATGTGAAGAAGCAATGCAGGTAGAGTCCAGATACAGTGGGAGCTTGGCATGGATGAGGAGTGAGTCCTTGGAGAAGAACCAAACAGGTATTTGTTGGTAGAGTTGTCAGCTGGAAGAAAGCACTGAGAGAGATGGATTCCCATTTTAAAGAAGAGAGTGGATGGATACATGAGATAGAAGGCCAAGGCATATGGTCTTGAAGAAGCTGCAGGACAGTAGTACAAGTTTTGACAGGTGGATGACTAAGCATGGCTTCAATCAATGTCAGTGTAACTATTGTGTTGTTTTTTATTCTTACCAGGTGGATGATGAGACACGACATTATCCAATTACTGTACGTGGATGGTTTGCTAGCAGGTTTTGTACATACAGGGATTTGCTGAGCTAAAAGGTAAGGTTAGTTCAGAGGTGTGTCATGAAGAATTTGGAGTAGAGAAATTCTTTGGCATAAGAGACATGGAGATTTTATCTCCAGTGGGAGCTGATGTGAAGACGGTGTTGGTGAGGTTTATTACGCAGGATGCAGAATCGGTAAGCACACCAATGGCTGGACAGTTCAAGCTTAGCTTGAAACAGGGTTCGAAATCACATGAGATCTATTGTAGATCTGAGTTTTCCCAATTCAGTGGGGGTTGTCGAAAAGTATGGAGCCAATTCGGGGAAGGAGTACTAGAGGGCAGTTCAGTGGGACTAGCAGCAGTGATTCTTGTTATGCAAGGTCAAGTTCTTTACTACATGGATGTGTAGGTTCGGATGTGGCAGGTTACTTGAATGACAGGTATAGCATCACAGGTTGTGTGGTGGGTGGTCTTCAGGATTCATCTTGAAGAGGGATACAAACCAGGAAACAAATTAGACGGGATATAGATATAGGTACAGGTGCAGCTATTTATCTCCGAGTGGGAGATTGTTAGGTTGTGGAGCTAAAAGCTTCACCAGGATGCAAACAGGAAAAGTTATGGAGGTTGCAAGAAGTGTTGCGAAGTGTCATAGACACCGGCGTCGGTCAGGACAATCGACGACGGCAGGAGGGAGATAGGAAGGCAACTGATGTCGGTCATGGATCGGCCAGCGTTGGCACCCCCTGACAGCCAAGGACCGACGTCGGTCACCTGTGGTTCGAGCTGCGAGTATGTTACGGGCAGTTGGTTGATGAACCAAGTATTTGCATGTTTAGAGCTATTCTTAGACTGAGAGCTGCAGATTTAATTATTGTATTATTGTCTAATTATTGTTTGGATGAGATCTATATATGGACTCATGATTGTATTGTAAAAGTGTGCTAGAAAGCCAGAGAGCTTTTAGAGAGAGCTAGTGTAGCTCCTAGTTCCAAGGGGTGCTGAGTGTGTATGATCAGGGAGAGTTACAAGGTCTGCAAGGTCAAGGAGCTGATCCACTGGAGTACTGGTTGAAGAATCATAAGGACTTGGTGAGGCAAGGACAAGGGTTCTTCAGGGGTGTAGAGATATCTACATGGTGAGTAAGGTCTAGTGAATTGCAGGTAGTAGCAGAGAGCAGGAGATCTACTTGGAGTACGGTTGTGTACTTGGTGAATTGGCAGCGTGTTACTGACTGGTTGGAGAGGTGAACATCAATTCTATATTGGAGTTGATTTTTGGGACTGAGAGAGAGAGGGAAGAAGGTCTTGAGGTGTGGTGAACCTTTGAGGTGGAGGAAGAAGTGGCATCTTCCTTATTGTATATTCTTCTGAGTGATTATTAATACAATTGTGTATTGTCTCTCAATTCCTGTGTTGTTTCATATTTCTAGTTACTTATTGATTCTGATATATTTCCATGTTTAGTTGCTAATACAAGAAGTAATCACATGTGTTCTAATTGGTAGAGCAAGATCCTGTCTTAGTAGGGATTGGAGCATGTTTATTGTTCTGGGGTTTCCCTGACATACAAGGTTTTAAATCTATCCTTGGTCCTAGAAAGCATGCTTTCATGCAACAATAATAGTTCCTAATTTAGGTTGTGACTACCTTAATTTTAAGTTATCTATTGTGAATCCAAGGTATTTTAAAAACCTTTAAGATCACTAGATTTGACTTATAAGTCTTAATATAAGATACATGATACAATTTATATTGTAATGTTACTATCTTAGTTGAATTACATTCCTTTGTTGATATAATATATGGGGGAGAAATTTGATATTAGTGGTACCATATAGACCACTCTTGTACTTTACCTATAATAGATGCCTTATCATAATTTGGTGTGAAAAATGGTTAAGAATTTAGTGAAATATATAATTCAAGATTATAATATTCTAAGGATTTAAATAAAATCAAGGGATTTCAATACTAATCATGGTCTGACCACCTACAAATTAGCTTGCTTAGAATCTCAAACAACATTAGTAATTGAGATTAATGATCATAATAAGATAAATATGTGAAATTTTTTATTAACCTATGATAACTACATAAGGCATTAAAGGTAAATACAAAATTCGTAAGACTAGAAACCAATCCTATCTAGAGGGTACTACGAGCGTATTATTACTTATACACTAATATAAGTCATTTAATATATTAATAGTAAAGTGAATGTTAATGTCACCCTTATGTAGGTGGTACCTTGATAAGGTTATTTCCTACATTAAATACTTGAAATGGATCTTTATGACAAGTAAAATGGATGATAATACTCCTTTTTAGAAGCATATTATTCTATATGTCATGTTTCAAATACTAGATGATAATATAATAATAATAATTTTATATTATTTTACTATATACAAATTCTTGTAAATAATAAATAGAAGAGACCATTATGTAATTGGATAGATAAATAATAAGGGAAAAACATTTTAACATTGATTTTAGGAGTAGATCATCCCAAAATTAGGAATACATCCATTGACATGTGAAAGTTAAGGCAAGAACATTATCAAGGTTTAATGATAAAGTAATTGGGGATTGATTAATGGGAACTTTATAATCAAATAATAAGTTCAAATCCTATATTAATAATGGGCTCCATAAGCTTGAAAAAAGTTTTTTTTCACTCATAGTCATAATAAATTGAATTAACAAACATTGAGCATTAGAATAAAAGATAAACTAATTGGTTGTCATTCCTAGGGTTGTCCTATGATAAAAAGGACTATCTTATCATAACTGGTTGACAATAGTATAAACCATCTGAATAGGATTGATACATAATACATATATTTTTTTAATGTATTATTGATTGTAATTTATTTTATAAATATAATATTCATAATTTTTTAATGTAAAAGCATGTAAGGAAAGTGTGTCCTTTCTATAAAAAGAGAAAAATCAGAGTTATGCATTAAATTATACACAATATTACTTACCTTGTGATTGGTAATAGTATGCCAAGATATTGAGTAAAAAAATAATAAAAAATCTAGACCTATTAATTGTTTGGGTACTAGTAGTTAATAAATTATGTGAGTTTAGTTGAAATGTCTTAGAAGGCATTATGTGCAAGACCTCTCATTAAAATTATGTAAAACTCATAATATGTAAGATGTGTAAGGTCTAATTATTGACATATCAAGTATATAATGATGTGTGCTCTTTAGATAGTAATAAAATAATCTAAAAAAATACAAGGGCATATGGTACTCTGATATAAGAAGATAATAGAGTGAATCCATAACTATACGTCCCAAGATTAGGTCCTAAAGTCTAAGTCATAAGGCTGATACAGTAACTCGACCTTCATAATACTATGAAGAATAACTATATTTATATCAGTATGTGAGTTAACAAAGTGTTAATATGACTAAAACTAAAGCCACTATTCTAGGATGAAGATAATTATTTTAACAATGTTTTTAAAGTAAATCTCAAAATTATTATATCAGAGCTTAGGTTTACAACACCAGAGGACTCTAAGATAGAAACATGATTTGGCTCAACCATAACATGTCACCAAGACAATTTAAGTACATAAAGTGTAAATTATGATTGTTGATCCTTCTTAAGGATGGCTCATATTATTGAACATAGGACCATTGGGTCTATAGATAGCTTGAAAAGATGTTTAATGTAAAACCCAATTTAGACTATAACATCATTAACTCCATAATGAGAAATCTATGTCGAGTAGATAGTCTCCTCTCAAGGTCCCTATACATGCCTACCCTCAAAATACATGTTAAATAATATGGTTCTTCAATAATTGTTAATAAAAATTATAGACCCTATATTTGGTAACATGGGAACTATATACATCTAATTTTGTCCACCTCCATGCCTAAATCAACATTAAGTTGATTTTCTAGAAAAAAACATATTTAAAGCATATAAAACACCTAAATTTCCCAAATTCATTTATATAAGTGATTTAATTTCCGAAAAATGTGACTAGGATAGCTTAAATGGTGTATTACCATATATATCACTAACTTAGTTCAGTTCTAACCCTAATCAAGTTACGACCTAGTAAATTGGCACTTTTGGCATGCTAATATGTTAATTCATGACATTTAAATAAATTACCAAAAGCTAAAAATCACTAAGCAAGACTAATTATATTACAAATCCTAATTATCTTGCCTAAGCATAAAATCCAAGATAAATTAGTGAATTTCATTTACTAAAATGGAATTTGTGCTAAAAATAAATTCAAAGAGTTGAATGATCTAATAAAGTAATTTTTTATCTCAAAAATATTAAAAAATATGACTCACATCTCACAAATATCTAAAAGTGAGTTGTCATTCCTCAAAAATATCAAAAATAGAGGTGTCAAGATTTCATGAATGCTTTTAACCCTCTTAGAGTTAGACTATCTTAACCAAGTGTAATTTTGACTCAACCAAAATTATAATTTAACCTAATCTACCCATGGTTAGAGTTAGTTCTCTAAGATATAAATACAAGTGGCCACACCATTGATCCATAAGATTTTGTGTGTAAGTTTATTCTATAGGAATACCTTAATGAAGTCTTTAAGAGTAATTTTATTAATCTAAAATGTTGAAAAACATCAACACCAAGCCACAAGTGACATTAGATAGATGATACCTCTATGGATGAGCATTGTTTAGAAACTAAAATCTGCATAATATGAGAACAAACATTATTATACCAACAAGTAAGCACCATGTTTGACAAGGGAGGTAAGAATTTGTGTTGTCTTCATCTCTTTTTTGTACCTTTTTTTATTGTTTTATGTTCCCCCTTAGTGTTTAGGTAAGAGGGTTTAGTCTTAGTGTATTTTTTTCTTGTGTTTTATTATTTTGAACTAATAAGAGACTAATCTACATGTTTATTTCCTCTTTAATATCCTAATCTACATTAATGGCACACTTAGTGGGATCTGCACCCCAAAAAGTTATTCCCATGAAATTTTAGGACTTCTTTCTAGCATTTTTTATGTCAAAATCTTAATTTACTGACCAAAAAGTGAAAAATTAAAGATCATGAATGTTACACAAGAAATTGTGTTTTTTCTCTATGTAGTTGCATTATTGTAACTCCTAGTCACATTATTACAACTCCTAGTTGCATTTTTTCATGCTTAGTTTCATTATTGTAACCCTTAGTTGAATTTTTACATGCTTAATTGAATTTTTACATGCCTAGGTGCATTTTACATGCTAATTCCATTTTTTCATGACTGATTGTGTTTTTTCATGTCTACTGTTTTTGTATGCCTAGTTGCATATTTGCATTACTAGTTGCATTTTTACATGCCTAGTTGTATTTTTACAAGTCTAGTTGAATTTTTGCATTGTCAATTGAATTTTTGAAAGTCCTAGTTGCATTTTTGTGTTTCTATTTACATTATTATCTTAGCATTTGTGTTATTGCACTATATAGTGACAATCTTGCACTAACAGTTTGTTTTGTAGCTAGTTTTGCTTTTGCACTAACCAGTTGTTATTTTGAAAGAAAGTGATGGTTTTTCTCTATGTATCTACGGTATTTCACTGTGTGAAAAACATATACAAACCTGAGAGCTAAATTTCAATTTTAATTTACTCATTTTATTTTATATTCTAAGCATAAGGACCCCCTAACACTTTTTTTAGGACCCAAAAACCAATGAAAGACATTTGTAACAATCTAAGATTTAAATCACATTTACATTTGTTTTTATAAATCATTTACTTATTTTTTTTCTCATTTTTCAAAGTTCACAACTCAAACAATGCCAAGGAGCTAAACTTCACATCATATTTCACTTGGTGCTTTAAAAATGAACTCTAACTCTAGTTAAGTGCTCATAAGAGCTTTTTCTTTTTGATTGTTGTTTTGTATTTGTTTCACAAAGTAAGTGAAGTGGGTATGCTATCCCCCATACCCTTTAGGGAACTTGGGTGATAAAAAATGATTCACTTATTGCTTTTGTCACTTTTTCCAAATTATTGAAAAAAAGTTGCTAAGTCACTCCCCAAAATTTGAGTGATTTGGGTGATCCCCAAAATGACCCTAAAGTCCTACATTTTTTATTTATTTCATCTTGGCTTGTGGGTGGGAGTTCATAACCTTGAAATTGGTTATCTAAGGAATAATTGAAAAAATAATTAATTTTCTATAATCACTTCAACCCCACTCCACATTAGTGGTATATAAATTGAAGTCAACTCATTTGGATGCTTGTTTGAGTGGTCAAACAAGCTCTATTAGTAAGAGACTACTTCAAAACGTAGGTTTAACTTAGACATCACACTAAACTAAGAAATTGAAAAATGTAATGATTGTGAAAAGGATAAAATCTTTTTACAATAAGCTAGTTAATGCATATCCAAATGATGTGTTATTCCCTACTATTAACCACCCATATGAGACCATCTAGAAAGTACGAAACTTGATAGTTTTTAGATAGACCCACTTGTCATGCATACACTATCAATGTAGGGTGATTATCCTAAAATTCCATCTCATCTTGAATTTTTTTGAGATAATAAGTGGCCTAAACCCTACTTTTCATGCATATTTAAGTTTTTGGTTTAAATATTATTTCCTCTCAAGAAGGAGTATATAGACAAAATTTGATACCGTGAATCCACCTTGTCAGTTTTTAGGATTAAGATGATAAACTTAGGTATTTTTGAGTCTTTTCCATTTTAATCATACTATCTTTAGTCAAAACTATTTTGTTTGTTAATAACATGTTAAAACAAGTCCAAAAAAAATCATGTTGTCTTATGCACCCCTTTGTCATAAAAGGTGTTACTCTATCCATTTGTGTCACACTTTGTGCCTTTGAAGTTTGTTCAAAAACCATTTTTATGTCTCTTATTTACATGGGGAATCATTATATTACCTATTTTTTTCATCTCTTATCCTTTTTGAAACCAAGTTTTTAACCTTTGTTATACATCTCTTGTGTCAAATGCATAATTATGCTACCCTTTTTGGTCTAACATTTTGCCTTACAACATTCATCTCTTTTTTACATTAAATTCAAATATCAACCTTTCAAAGTAAAAATCCTAAAATAATCAAGTTAACATCAAAGCCTCATCTAATTTTGGCTTAGGTTGTCTACCTTTTGTGTTTAGATTGTGTTACTTGGCTTGGTTTCATATTTGATGTAAAGACCCCTTACCTAGAGCCAACACTTTTTGATTGCTTTGTGCCCTATTTAGAGCATCCCCTTGATCCACATTATTGCCATGTTCTTTGTTTGAAGTTGTTATGCCAATATTTTGAGTGTCCTAGTCCCTTTGCTCTAATATGTTTTGTGAGTCAAACTTTGAGTCTTAAAGTGAGCCAATTACCAAGTGTCATCGAAGCCAATTTCTTTAATTTAGTTTGATTTTCATTTGTTATTTGAGTTGTGTTTCTGAGTCTAGCATTGTTTTAGTATGATTATAACTGCCTTTGGTAAAATCATTGTTATATCTTGACCCTAGTTATTAGTTGTTCTAATTTTTTAGACACTATTTTAGTTGATTATATCTACTTATGGGAAAAATAGTAATCTATCAATAAATGAGTTTGAACCTTTATGTTACTTTTGGTGCTGATTATAACTACCTTTGGGTAAATTAGTGTTGAGATCAACATACCCCTATTTTTGAAAAATGGGGACCCATGTGTCAAATTGGTGCCTTGAAATTGAAAATTCACTTGATCAAAGTGTCATTATCATGTTTGAACATTATTTTTTATTTTAAAATCATCCACACCATGGTCCAGTTGACTTATTTGTCCATAGTTCTAGCTTATTCTTATCTGAAGTGTTGACATTGGATATTTGTATTTTAGGCTATAGGTTTAATAGAGCCCATCTAGAAATGAACAAGTTTAGGTTTTTTATGCTTCAATGTTTAATTTATCTTTTACTAGCCTTGGTCTATAATTTATTAATATTTTTAAACCCTAACCTAGTGTTTTACTTGAAACCTTTTGAATTCAAATTTGAATACGGTGGGATATTTTTTACGTGGGAACCTTTTAAATAGTGTTATGGGATTGGTTTATTTTTATTTCCTAAGGCTTAGTCATGTTTTTTAACATGACCAAACCTTATTCTAACATCTATCCTTAGTCCCTTTTATGTAACAAGCCCCCTTTTTGGTCTTTCTATTATTCTCAAGGTCTTTTTGTTATATGTTTCTACCTTTTAGGTATGCTTCTTTAGGCTTTTCCTTCAAAACTTTATCTTGAATGAATTACGCTTTCAGATTTATGTTTCAAGTACTTTGTCCAAGTGATTTCTAACTTTTGTCTTGAGCATTTTTTACAAAGTGTATCCATTAGAATTTTTGAGAAGGGCACATACCCTTTAGGTTTTATAAAAATATTTTTTGATCCCTCGAAACATATCCTTTAACTTTATGTTTTGTCTAGTTATCCTTTGGAATTTATGTTTAGGCTAGTTATCCTTTAGACTTTTTGTTTAATCCAATGATCCTTTAGGGTTTTTGTCTAGGATACCTTTCAACACTCTTATTTTCAACATTCCATTTCCTTCAAACATTTTATTAGACAAAATTTAGTCATCAAGGGAAATGTGTCAGACATTTTGTCCAAGCTAATTTCCCTGAAAGAAATGCCCTTCACCAAAGTTCTCCAAAAGAAGTGCCCTTCGAATTATTTGAAATGATCCTTTAGATCATTTAATATACCATTCAATATTTTTATAAGTGGAACCTTATATTCAAATATACCCTTCAATATTTTTGTAAGGGATACTTTGTCTTCTAGACACACCCTTCAAAAGCTTAGAAAAGGACATCTGCCCTAAGATATTACCCTTCGGGTTATTTGAAATGGTCCTATGCTCTCCTCAATTATCCTTCAGGATTTTTGAAATGGTCCTTTTCCTTCCTCAATTATCCTTAAAACTTTTGAAAGTGCTCTTTCCCCCATGACAAGTGCCCTTTTTGAATTTTTTCCTCAAAAAATGCCCCACCAAGTGTTTATGCCATGGTTATTTTAATATGTTAGCCTAAGACTTTAGATTGAAGCCTTATTTTTTCAAAGAAAAATGAGAACATTTATATGAGGATTTATCTTAAGTTCCTATTATTCATATGACCTAAATTTAATATTTCTTATTATTTGTAGGAACTGATCTCACTTGGATTAATGGACATGTTTTAGATGATCATGGCTTCACCCCTTCCAATATTGCTAAAATGTGTTGCTTATGGTTTAGGATCAATGGAATATCATTTGGGAATAAAGATGTTTAATGTTTAAGTTGATATTTATTTGTAATTGGATCCATTTTTAATCCATGATTACTATTTTAACCTAGGTCCCCTTTTCAATTGAATTCAAACTTTTATGGGGACGATTATCATACCATAGACTTTGAAAAATTTTATCCTAAGACTTGGTCATATTTTTCAACACAACCAAAACTTAAGATAAAAATCATAGTTTTGTCTAAATAATTGCATGATCCATTTGATATAAATCTTAGACTAAAACTTTATCCTAAGGTTTATCATATTTATCAATATGATGAAAACCTTAGGCTATGTCCTTTTATTTTTGTAGGGTCCTTTTTATTACATTCCTAACCCTTGTCCAAAGTCTTTATGTTGAGTCATTTTAAATTCATGGGGTCCTGTATATTATGTTCAAAACTTAGCTTGATTTTTTATCCTAAGTTTCGAGCTTAACTTTAAATCTCCTATGTGGGATCAACAACTTGTATTTAAGTAGAGGATCATGATCGAATGGAGTGTATACAGTCAAAGTTTCAACAAAGCCCTAAGATAGTGAAAAGGTGACAAGTGTCAAAATTACAAATAAATAATAATTAATAACCAATCATGGTATATCCCATAGATGATGAGAAAATGACTCATGTTCACTCAGATGGAATAAATCTGATGGAACAAGGTCAATGTTGAAAATTCAGGCAGTGGTCCCTAGCTTAAATCTTAAGGAAGTTGAGATGATCAATGGCATGTGTTACAATGTACACATACAATCTAATGGAGTGAGATCAATGAGGAATTTCCAAATGAATTTTTGAGTTAACACATAACTACCATGTGTAAAAATCATGTGATCTGACATAACTAATAGATACAAAGCTTACAAGGACCATAAGACTACCAAGTGGCACAAACTTAGGGATTAGTACACTTTAAATCTTGAGAACCTTCAGAAGATCAATGGCCCACATTGATTCATACCCAATAAATCAGACGGTGCATGATCAAAGAGGACTTTTTAATATAGCTTAGAATAAATACAATAATGACACATGTCATAACCATGTAAAATATAATAGAGGTAGCTAATGGCATTCAACTCCTAGGATCAAGATCAATGAGTGGCATCAATCCATGTAAATCAATCAGATAGTATGAGATGAAGGGAGTATTTAAAAGTCAACTATCATTATTTGAACATTGATGAGCAGTTTTATCATGAAAATGCCACCTAGGTGATAGGATGATGCCACATAAGCAAAAAAAAATGGAAACTAAAGATCTAGTAGACTCGTAAGAAGTAAATACAATTGTAGGATCTAAGGTATAATGCTCAGTTAAGCCCAAATGCTACCACCATTTGAGCATTGTAAAACCTTTAGGTAAGCCTTAGTGTGACCCTTTATTCATTATAATCAACCCAAAAATCTGAATAATCATCCATGTAAAAATAATTTAATCTAGAATGAAATTGTAGTCCAATAGTAAACAACTTAATAAACTCACAACCATGGTAGCTCGAGAAGATATTTTAAAGGAAAATATAGAGCTCTATGTGATTTCAAAAGCAAGAAGTCAAGAACAAGAAGTGATAAATATCTTAGAGGCTAGACATGCTAAGAGGATGAAAATTTGAAGAAACTTATGTCTAATTTGAAACTAATAGATGAGCAGTATCAAAGGGCAAAAGAGCCACGTACAGATGATAACTAGACACTTCATCATTTAGAAGATTCTCAAAATTAGAATATTCCTTTTATGGCTAAACCTTATCCATTTTAAAAGTAGGATATTATTTTATATAAACATGTGTAATTTAAAGGAGCACATTGTTTATAAGTCAGTTCATTAGAAAAAACATTTGTCCTAGAATAGAACAATAGGACACCTATCCTATACACTTGTACAAATGTAATTGGATGAGACTGATCAACATGCTACCTTATATCTTATAAAAGGAGAATTTTTAATTATTATAAAGGGTAGAGTTCTTAGAACTAAATTATTTTATAAATTTTGAGAAATTAAGATAAGCAAGGAATTCTAAAATGTTTGTCCATATTTGCTTGTGTGAAGTGTTATATGGTTTCTCTCTCAGTTGTCTAGTTTCACTTTTAGATTTGAATGGTTCTTATAAATTCTTGGTGTGTAAATTTGATTGTAAAATTGTTAACTTGTGTTAATGATAGGTTAATTTAAGGTTCCTTAGTTTGATTCATTTTATTTACTCTAAATTTGTAGATGTGCATTAGCTATTTTCTTATAGGAGTAAATCTTTAAAGTAAGCTTTGTTCTGATTTGCATTATTTTTCACAGTCCTTAGAAGTCTGCCTAATGTGTGATGTGATCTGGGCATAAGATGTTTCATGTTACACATTGATTAAGTATATATCTAGATGAAATATTAACTTTGTCATAATCTTTGAAATAAGACTAGTAACATATTTCTTTCTACCCTACCCTTTTGTTTCTTTTTTAACCAGATCACCTTAGTTTAATGGTCATTATAAATACCCATCTTAGAGTAGTTCTTAGATTAGTTATTGATCATAATCCAATATTATTAGCATAGTATATTTCATATTATACATAGATCTATTATTTTTCCATGGTAAGTCCCAACTACCAACTAATATAAATATTATGAAATAGTCACTTGCTATGCCTCTATTCCACCAACAAATGATAGGATTATTGCAACTTGTAACTCATACACTTAATTCCTAGAATTATAAAATGATAAGTGTTTCTTAAACACTCTAGGAAGCTATGGTGCACATTTAGGAATCAACAAGAGGATCTTAGTTGATGCTAGAAGGAGGGCCTCTAGTTAGATCTTTGTGAATTTATAGAATCTTTGTTTGTTTTAGTGAATTATATCCAAAGATTGATGTATTCTTTGCATTTTTCTACTTTTTTGAGCATAATTGTGTAAATATCATCAATATTTATGGGTTTAGACCAATATTTTGGCTTCTTTTAGCTAAAGATTGATATTCTTTGAATATCCATAGACATTCATGCAAAGGTAGTTCATGCTTTGTGTATTTCCTGCATTTAAGGTTAATAATAGCAATTTTGTATAAAGATTAACTAGTTCTTTGCAAATTTGAGTTTATTCAATCTTATAGATGTAAATATCCCTTTAATTCATCATTATAGATGTATTTTTTAGATTATTTAGCTAAAGATAGTCATTCTTGACACATTTTTGTGTAAAATTGGCTTATCATGCAAACTTAATCATTGTACTTTGAAAAGATCAATTTGATGCATCATATTTTAAACATGTTTCAAAGTCACAAGATGGATTTTCCTAAGGTAAGGATTAAGTGAGAGAAATTACCAAAGTCTCAAATACTTCACCATTTCAAGGTACTTATGTGTTCAAGGTATGTCTTGGTTAGGTGGTTCTTCAATCAACATGCTAGGTATAGTACACAATCTTCCTTGAAATATCGAAAGATACTTACCTTCTTTTAGTCCTAATAATGTTATCAATGTTGAAGAACATCTTAATTCATTTAAGTATACATTGAAATTGTTAAATGTAGTCATGAATATGTAACATGTAGACTGTTCCCATTTACTTTCAAATATGTTGCATATGAATGGTTTCTCAACCTACCTGAGCAATACATTACTAGCTAGAATGACTTTAACAATGTCTTCATTGACCAATTTGGAAAAAAAATTAGCCCCTATGTCTTGTATCAATAGTTAACCATAATTAAAAGGGATGTTAATGCAACTATCAGAACCTTTAATACTTAGATCCAAAAAATGTTTAGTAGAACCATAGCCCCTTATAGACCCAATGAGGATTTAGCCTTAGAAATTTATAAGGATGATATAGATCTTATAACCTCCATGTTCTTGAAAAGGTCCCTTTAAATCATAAAAACATTGACTTAGGCTTACTCTGAACCTGTGATCATTAATGATCAAATGCAACCTCAAGGTCAAATGATGTATTCCATCTTTAATGTCAATTCAAATTGGCCCATCCAAAATGTCATTCCTAGTATACCTAATTTAAAACTAGTTCAAAACCATTTTTTTTGAGTCATACATATCATGGCCAAAACCTAGAATTCCTGACGTCACTACAAGTGGGTCACATCCACAAATTATAAAAATCTAATGCCCATAGCTAGTAGTAATACTCCAATTCATGATCCTGAGACACCAAAAAATTCAAATGACTTTATATTAGAAATGGTCTAAAAATTAAGAACTAACTTTCTTCAGTTACAAAAACAAGTAGGAAATACAAGGGAAGGCTCTAACAAAAACTATGCTTCTGAAAGGTTAAATAGGCCCCCAAATGGGTTTTGTGATAAAATCAATAATGTATCATTTGAAAGCATACAATTGGGTTTTTGTCATATTGATTTGGCTAATCATTTCAATATTTTTGAATCCTTTGAAATTATACCTAATCAAGACTTTGTTGTAGGGACATCTAGCTTTGTAGGAACTTCTAAATCCTTCATTCAAGCTTTTGATTTTCCATTTGAAGATGAAGATGAAGATGAGCCAATTGAAGAAGTTGCATCTAAGGAGACTTGTTTTCTTGAAGATGTAAAAGAGATTAAAATTAACTACCAATAATACATCATCATTATAACATCTAAAAATGAAGAAGAGTTGTTAGAAATGGATGTGGATCAAGTTTAAGATGATCTTTCTTGATAGGGTAGCCAGAAAGATATCCCATGTAGATTTATTTATGAAAGGGAGAACACCCTTGAAGAAGATGATCACTAAAAAAGTTCATGCCATGATTTATTAAATGGAATCAAAGAGATGGAGAAGGTAGATGATGGGATAGAAAAACACGTGGATGCTTCATTTGAGAATTTCACCAATGAACTAGAGTTCTTAGAAGATGATATTATTTTTGGAGGCCCTAAACCAAGATAAGTTGGAGCTTGATTGGATAGAAGAGCTTCCTTTGTTCAATAAGGATGAAAATGATAAAGGTGAAATAGATCAAGAATTGACATATGACTTCATCAAGAGGTCAGGAGTATGGAACCAACATGTCTTTGATGATGATATCCCATATGAATTCCATTCAGTTGATCAAGATGAAGAAGCTTTTTGGGATGACTTGGAAGATTTTTGTATAAATATTGGTAGTCCATGTCCACCTTAGAAAGAACCCAATGAAGACATCAGTCTAAGGATACTAGCTGAGCTACCATTATTGGGTGAAGATGATATAAGCCAATATATATCTATGAAGGAAGTTAAACTAGCACTCCTATTATAGAGTAAAATAATTTGGGAGAAATATGACTAGATATTAGATTCATATCATCGATCTATGCATCTAATAATGTTGATAGGAGACCAAGCTACAACACCTACAAGATACAAGCATACAAGTTATCCTATCCATAAGAAGAGTCTATTGAATGGAAGTAATCATACTTCAAGGCTTTGTAGTAGACTAAATAATTTTCCATTTGATTATGGAGGTAAGTAATTTATGTAGTTAGTAAAGGGCTTATATTAGTTTCTTTTCTTATTATTTATTTCTTGCTTTTTTATTTCCTATCCCTTGTTTGTATATAGTGCCTATTTATATTTATTTATTTTCTCTTGTTTTGTTCCTTGATTTTAAACAAGTCCTCTTTAGGAAATTCTCAGGTCAAGTTATATCTAGACCTCTCAAGAGCTTCATAGTTCAGAAATGCTGGTATGACTTCTTGACTTTAGTTGATAATTGATTGTTGAAATATGAGCTTAATGCTATAGTTTAGAGAAACTAATAAAGACTGATGGATGATTTAATTATTTATTAATATTTTAAACCTTATTCTAATATAATCTTAGTTTTAATAACAATTGCACATGTAGGATGAAATCTTAAAATACTAGGATATAGTCATGCTTGCACATAATAAATATTAATTTCCTAGGACAAAGTTTACAGCCAAGGATGATTATCTATCTGAAAATCAAACACTTGATCAAATCCCTAAACTTGGCTAACCTAGTTCCCAACCTTTTCTAGAAAGTAAAAAATGATCTAAAAAATACTAAAAAAAGAGCTTATTGCAAAATCAAAAGCTTTCCAATCAATAATGATTCTGGTAATCTCCATTAGGGATATAGATGCCTAGCTAGAAGTAGAACAAGGCCTTAAGTGGATCCAAAAGCATATTTATCATGGCTATGAATTCTTGGGTAGTAGTAGATCAATGCCAAATCCTTCCTTAAGCTAAAGCATGGTCCTTAATGAATATCCAAACATGTTGATAGTCAATGTTAATTATTAAATTCATTAACCTAGAATTTGTTTTCTAAATCCTTTAGCAATCAGTAAGTGGAATAAAAGCATACACACAACATGACTGAGTTTTGACATTTTATCCTAACTTTGCATATGAAATATTTGTTTTAACCATGTACTAATTGTAATAATAGTGTCTAATCAAATGGAATAAGTAGCTTAATTATTAGTCTAAATCAGAGTATCTAAATTCTAACATATTACTATGTTTCCCCGAGAAATCACCATTTTTTGAGGTCAACATACCCCTATTTCTAAAAAATGGGGAACCATGTGTCAAATTATTCAAATTTATGCCTTGAAATTGAAAATTCACTTGATTAGAGTGTCATTATCATGTTTACATATTATTTTTTAATTTGAAGATAATCCACACCATGGTTTGGCTGACTTATTATCCATGGTTCTAGTTTAATCTTATCTAAAGTGCTGACATTGGATATTTATGCTTCAAGATGTAGTTTTAATAAATCCCATCTACATGCGTAGGTTTTTTGTACTTCAGTGTTTAATTGATATTTTTATAGACTTGGCCTATAATTGATTAATATTTTAAAACCCTAGCCTAGTGTTTTATCTAGACCTTTTTAAATTCAAATTTGAATCTAGTGGGAGATTTTTTATGTTGAAAATTTTTAAATAGTGTTATAGGTTTGGTTTATTCTCATTAATTAAGGCTTAGTTATGTTTTTTAGCATGATTAAACCTTAGTCTAACATCCATACTTACTTCTTTTTATGTCTTGAGCCCCCTTTTTGGTCTTTATATTATTCACAAGGTCCTTCTATTATATGTTTTTACCTTTTAGGCATGCATCTTCAAGCTTTTCCTTCAAAAATTTGTCTCAAATTAATTACCCTTCATGATTTATGTTTCAAGTACTCTGTTTAAGTGCTTTCATACTTTTATCTCAATCATTTTTGCCAAAGCTTATCCTTCAGTATTTTTGAGAAGGGCATATACCCTTTGAGTTTTCTAAAAATAACCTTAAAGCCCTCAAAACATATCCTTCAAACTTTATATTTAGGCCACTTATCCTTTGGAATTTATGTTTAGGATAGTTATCCTTTAAACTTTTTATTTAAGCCAATGATCCTTTGGGATTTTTGTCCAGGATTCCTTTCAGGACTTTTATTTTCAACATTCCATTTCTTTCAAACATTTTGTTCGATAAAAATCTATCATCAGAGGAAATGTGTTAGACATTTTGTCTAGGCAAATTTCCTTGAAAGAAATGCCCTTCACCAAAGTTCCCTGATAGAAATGCCCTTCAGCTTCTTTGAAATTATCCTTTCAATTTTTTGATATGCTCTTCAGGGTTTTTTAAAGGGGCACGTTTATCTTCAAAATACCCTTTAGGATTTTTGTAAGGGGCACTTTGTCTTATAGACATACCCTTTAGAATTTTTTATTGACAATTTTGACCCCATAAGTCAAATTGTAATGTCTACCATTCGAATCTCTACAAGAAAAAGAATTCAGGTTCTCAAGGAAGAAGACTTCAAGTTTTTCTTACAAGTTGATTGAAGAATTAATTATTTTGGGAAAGTTTTTTTTAAATCTTGAAGGGAAATTTTCAATAGTTCCTATACAAGAATTCATTCAAAATTTTGTTAGAAGGAATTGTCCATTTTAAAAGGATAATTTGAAGATAGATTTCCTTCAAACTTTTTGTCTTAAGGAAATGACTAAAAGAAGTTGAAGGGAACACTTTTCAGAAATATGAAGGGCATCTTCACAAAAAGGCCATTTATAAAAATGTTTAAGGGTTCTTTCCTTTTGAGAGGGTACATTTACAAAATTTTGAAGGGTTCTTTTAAGAAGTTGAAGGGTCTATTTCATTCTTCTAAAGGGCATTTTCACAAGTCCAAAGGGTCTTTTCATTTTGGGAGGAGGCATTTCAAGGGACTAATCAAGAAATTTGAAGGATATATGCCCTTGAAAAGAAGGCAATTTTAATACTTCACAGGGTATTTTCCCTTTGGGGAGTTCATTTACAAAATCAAAAATAATTCCTTCAGACTTTTTGTCTAAAGTAAAAGTGTATGAAGCAGAGCTTCAAACATTTTGTCTTAGAGACAAAAAGCCAAAAGAAAGAGACCAAGTCAAAAATCTAAAAGGACTTTTAAGGGACAAATGTACCATTTCATCTTTTTGAAGGATCACTTGGAGAAAAGTTGATGGGCACATTTACAAAAATACAAAGGGTCACTTTGCAAATGTCTGAAGGGAATTTTCAAGTTGTTAAAGGGTATTTTTAGAAAAGGTCCTTTACAAAAGCTAAAGGGATCACTTTAACTTTCCTGAGGGATAATTTTGAGGAGGACTTTTTAAGGGATATGAGTGGAACATTTCATTTTTTTTAAGGGTATTTGACCTTTGGTAAAGTCACTTTGCAAGGAATTCTAAAGGGTAGAATCCCTTCAAAAAAGGATCAATTACAAAAATATCAAAGGGTATCTACCCTTCAAGAAAGTTAAAAATAAGAAATTTGAAGGGTTATTAGCCCTTCAGAAAAGGACTTAGTAGAAAGGCCAAAGTTCCACTTGGAAATATTAAGGGTCATTTAGTCCTTTGAAAAAAGACATTTCAAAAAGCCCAAAGGGCATTCTCAAAAAGATGAAAGGGTCTATTCTTTCAGGGAAGTGATAAGTAGAAACTCTGAAGGGACATTTTCAAATCCTAAAGGGCAATTTGAAAGAATTAATTCCTTTGAACTTTTTTTCTAAAGGAAGTTTACAAAGAAAAGGACCATTGTCATAAGCCTGAAAGATAGATTTCCTTCAGACTTTTTGTTTGAAGGAAATGGACTTAACATAATAACTAAAGGAGATGAAGAGATAATTCTCATAGATAATTTATCCATGGGAAAATGATAAAGTGACAAAAGACAATAAGATCAAATATATGATTCCTTTGAACATTTTGTCTAAGGGAGTTATTCAAACCAAAGGAAAGAAATAAGCCACAAAAAATATGTCTAAAGGAAATGAGTAGGAAGGAATAAGCCCAAGACAATAACAAAGGGACAAAACAAATGAATGATGGAGAAATACATGCATAAAAATGAATATCCAAAAAATAAAATGCAAGAGATTTCAATATCCAATAAATAAATTAACCTATTCTACAAAATGCAAAGTGGCCCAAAATAGGATTAGACATATCCAAGATGTGTAACTATTTCAAACACAACAACTTCAGTTCTAAAATATAGACTCATTTATTTGAAGGACTCAAGGAGTTTAATTTTTTAGAACTCAACACAAATTTTGATGCATGCACTCTCATTAATCCAAGCCTTTCAAACATTCACAGTAGTTCAAGTAGAGTTCCAAATTTGGATGTGGCATATGTTTTTCATACAAGTGGAGTTGACTATTCTTGTTTATAGAGTTGATTGGTTATTAAGTGCCACATCTACTCATTCTTTCCATGCAAAGGAGGAATTTTCTTGTTCCAACTCAGCTTTATATCAGTTCAATCTTGAGTTAAGACATCTAATACTAGCATAGATTTTATGTAAGAGGTAGATTAGTCCAAACTTAAGCCCACCATCCATTTTCAATGCCATAGGGTTTTTCATGCAAGACAAAAGACAAGAAGATATTCTTAGAAGGATTTGTTATCTTGGCTTAATGGAAATTAGACTTGGTTAATGTAAGAGTTGACTTCCTTTTCTATTTTCAGTGCCAACCTCTTGGTTGTTATATGTTTTCTATATAAGTTGGCTTTCTAGCCTTGAATTGTATCCCTCTTTTAGCAAGATCAAATTTTTCTAAAGATTGAGTTTGTAAATTTTTTTAGATTAATAGGACTATTTTTTTTTCTAAAATGTTGGTATAGTGTATTCATTTTAGTGATTTGCTTAAGTGAAAATTTCTCTTCCTTGTCAATTCTTGATTCTTATCTAGTAGCATAGTTGATTAGCTTATGAAAGTCATTTTCTATGTTTGATGTCTCTTAGTTAATTTTATAGTGGATATAAGTGGCTAGTTAGTGCCTTAAATCAAGCCTATTCTTTTATTTCCCTCAAACTTGGATCACAAGATAAAGATTTTTTATGAAATACTTATGCATATTGGTTAATTGGAGTTGAAAGTTCATCCCTTTTCTTATCTAAATCAGTGTTCTTAGGAGCTCAAATTGAGTGGATCAATCAAAAAGTATAGGTATATCACCATCATTAGATAGGATTTCCATTTAAGTTCCTCTATCTTTTCCCTATATTTTGTAGTGTAGAGTAGAGATCCTAATTGATACACTAAAGGGAGCTAGCCCCTTATAATCTAAAGATTTAATCTACTGATTAGGTCTCCCATAGCCTAGGATTATTTCCATGTTTTAGCAAACTGTGAACGCCTAAAACTACCTTCACAAGGGTGAAAGTCTAATTGATAATAGTTTTTGGCATGCTTGATAGGACTAGAAAATAAATATTTTGTAGATATAAAGAATTTCAAAGATGAAGAAAAGTTGTGCAAGGGGTAAGAATATTCATTTTCATCACAAGCTAAAGATTCTTCAAGTTGCATAGTTCATATCATCATTCAGGTAGCTCTTTCATGCCAAAAGTTACCACAAGGTTAGATAATAAAGATATTCCTTTTGAATTTATATCTTATAATAGATCAAAATTTAGGAGGGCAAAACCATATCCTCAAAAATAGTATTTAGCTCCTAGTCATCCTACTATTCTAATCACTACAACCCCCACTACCCAAATGGCCATAAAAAATTAGGTGTTTGGCCCATTCAATAGAGGTATCCCATTGAATTTAGCCCAATTTGATGACATTCCAGTATTTACCTCGAGAGCATCACATTCTTCTTAGGAGAAAATATAATAACCCCTATTGAGCATATCCAAGATGTGGCTAATCTTTGTTTAGTCCATAATGTTATTGAGAATAATGTTGTTATTATATTGATTGCTACCTTATTCAAAGTAAAATAAATTCAATGGTATATAAACCTTCCAATAAACTCCATTTCTACATGGGATGAATTAGGTGCAGCCTTAATCAAGCAATTTGAGGACAAATCTGATCACCTATCTTTAGTTGAGAAATTGACCACCATGACAAGGGCTCCTCATGAGTTCATATTTGATTTTAACCTCATATTCCAAAAGAAATGGACTAGAATACTTTTCTTGATAATTCCATCCCCTAAATATGCATGTGTACTATTTGAAAGCCCTTAATCCTGACATTACTGTGATGATACAATCCATGGGTGGTACTACCTTGCCAGATGCTTATGAGGTTGTAATAAGGGTATAAAATTGTTTGATACAAGATGGTAAGATTTCTCAAAGACCTCTAGTTCCTATATTTATAGAAATAAATTCTATACTAGCTCCCCAAATTCCTCAAATTCCATCCTTAACTCCTATTCCATCACCTCAAGCTAGTGAGATAGGAGAGTTGAAAAGCATGATACAATCCTTTGGGAATGAAATAGTATAGCTTAAAAGGTATAACTATTATTCTAATAGGCCTTATCAATAATAAAATTAGAACACCTATTAGCCCTTCAAATATCAAAGGCGTCCTTATCAGGGTTTTAAAGAGAATATACCACCTTATCATGTACAAGGAACCATAACTCCATCTTAGCCATATGTTACCCTTGATCATAATTTTCCTTCCAATATAAAGGCTATTATTCCCACCCCACCTCAAAATAACTTGATGCAAGATTTAGGTTGGTAGCCCTCAAATCTCAATGATGCTCAAAACTAAGCCTTTGTATCACATAACATCACTATGCCTCAAATGACATATGAAAAGTTTTATTTTCAAGGAGGTCAGTACCAAGATATAGTTTTGGCCTCACAAGGAAAGACTCATCAAGTTCAAGGGCATCTTGATGCCATTATTGGAAATTGTCAAGTAGATGATCATGTTGCTTTTACTCAAGGTGTTGAAACTAACAACTCAAGTAGTTAAGTTACAACTATAACTAGAGCTAAAAGAAGAGCCATTGAAGAGGTTCAAGAGGTAAAAAATGCTTCAAGTACTTATATGGTTATTTCTAAGAGTACAAAAGAGTAACTTGTTGTTCCTACAACATATCAAAATAAAAATATAGAGGTTGGTAAGGTTTATCAACTACCTCTAGTTCAAGAATAGCTAGTACTTCAAAAGGTAAAACCAAAGGCTAGTGGATCTCATTTTAGTATAATAGACTAGATTAATAAGTATAACATCAAAATTAGCATTTGGGATTCTCTTTCCATTCCAAGACAAAAATATATGCTCATCCAAGAGCTTCTAGATCTTAAATTATCTCTAAAATTAGTTGAGAAAGGTGTTGTCTTAACTAATTTAGATCAACCAGTAAAGCAATAGGTATAACAAGTAAATAAGATGGAAAATATAGATAAAACTGATGTAAAATCAAAGAAAACTCCTCTTTAACTTTCTTTGATATTAGGTGATACTTTGGTTCATAATTGTATGGTGGATAGTGGAGCTAGTTGTACAATCATGCCTAAATAGATTGTAGACAAGCTTGGACTTGTTTATGAGCTAAATACTAAAGGAGTATTTAAATTGGATGGGTCACCAATAAATATGGTATACATCATCAAAGATATAAAACTGACATTACATTCTTGTCCTAGTGTTACTATTCAACATGATGTTGTTGTGGTAGACTTGCCTCCTTACTTTGTTATGTGCCTTTCAAGAGAATTCACCTCAAAGATTGGGGGATATTTATCAACTAATTAGACTTATTTGATGTTTATAACTAGGTATGGTACCAAGGTAACAATTCATTCTAAACTTATTACATGTTTTCATATGAAGCCAAAGATGCCAAATGTTGTGAGTACTAAATATATCATCTCGGATGAAGTACTATAAGCTAGTGAAGTAGAAAGTGAATCACCTTTGGATGGAGTTTCATATTTTTTCCTTGATGAGTGGCCTTCTATCTCACATAAGCATGATCACTAAAAGTTTATTGAAGAAGAAGAACTTGGTGTGTATTACCTTCATGAGAATGATGCACTAATTCCAACCATGATTAAAGAAGATGAGTCTAATGAAGGTTTGTGGTAATTGTACTTTGATGGATCAAGGAATAAACATGGAACTAGAGCTATAATGATGTTGTTTTCTCCAAAAAATAAAATTATTTATCTTCTATTAAATTATATTTTGGTTGTTCAAATAATGTTGCTGAATATGAAGCATTAGTTCATGGTTTATAGTGGGTTAGGAATATGAAAGTCAACACCTTACAAGTTTTTGGTGATAGTGAACTTATAGTTCACCAAGTAAGAGGTTTTAATGTATGACTTTTTTTTTCTTGTGTCTTACCGGAATAGAATATGGGATTTGAATATTTCCAAGCTTTTAACATTCAAGTAATACCAAGAGGTGAGAATAAACATGCTCATAAGTTGGCTGCCATTAGATCATAAGTTAGTATCCTAGTTGATATAAAGAGTGAGAAAATTTAGTCACACATAAAGCTATTTTTAAAGCCTTCTATTCAAAATAATCATGAGAATTTGCAGGTGTTTAAAGATGAAAATTAGATTGTGAGACTCTTGCAAGACGAGGCTAAGTTTTCCTCAAGAACCCAATCAAAGCACTTACAACAATATGGTGATCAGATTATGCAACTAAAAATAAATATGTTGCCCAAAGGATTGGTCACACTTGAGAAAATTTTTAGTGGTGATGATCTCAGGAAGGAGAAGTCATCCTTGTCAACAAAAGAAGAGAACTATGCCAATGTAGAGATTATAACTAGTAAGATTTTGAAGTTAGGTAAGGTATGCACTCCTTCACAAAAGAAAGCTTTCATTGATTTATGCACAGGTTTTCTTGATATATTTGCATGGTAGTATAGTGATCTCAAGGGATTTGATCCAAGTTTGGATCAATACACCATTGAGTTAGAGGAGGATACTAATCTAATAAGATAAAGATAAAGGCTAATCAATCCTAAACTTAAGCCTTTGATCAAAGCTAAGCTTCACAAGCTCATAGAATCAACTTTTATATTTCCAATCAAGCACTCAACTTGGGTGGCCAATCTCATTCCAGTACAAAATAAGAATGGTGAGATTTGTTTATGTGTTGATTTCTATGATTTGAATATGGATTCACTTAAAGATAACTATCCATTGCCATCAATGGAACACATTTTACAACTTGTTGAAAGTTTAGAGAGGTTTTCTTTGTTGGATGGATATAGTGGATACAATCAAATTTTGGTCAAGTAAGAAGACCAATTTAAGATAGCGTTCATAACTAAGTGGGGGACATTTGCATATAAAAAGATGACATTCAATTTATCTAATACTAGAGCAACCTTTCAAAGAGCCATGGATATGGCATTTTAAGGCCTTCTTAATAGGTTTGTACTCATTTATTTGGATGATATAATAGTGTTTTCAAATAATGTATAAGATCACATGGTTCATCTCAAGCAAGTGTTCAAAAGCTGTAGACAATTTGGGGTATCTCTAAATCCCCAAAAGTGTGTTTTTTCTATTCATGAAGGTAAGATTCTTGTACATGCTATTTCAAAGCATGGTTTAAGCATATATTTTAAAAGGATTGACTACATTCTTACACTTCCCTTGACTAAGCACAAAAAGGCTGTGCAAAACTTCTTTGGGAAAATCAACTTCATAAGGAGACATATTTCAGATTTTGCCATTTTAGCAAAGCCACTTACAACCATGTTAAAGAAGGATTAGGGCTTCAACTGGTCCAAATAAGGATTAAATAGTTTTAAATATATTAAGATGGCCATATCTAGTGCTCCTATGCTTATAAATCTAGATTTCACAAAGGATTTTATTTTGTATACATATACTAACATGGACACCAATTAAGACATTTTTATGCAACAAAATCATGAGGCTTTGGAGCAGCCAATAGCCTTCTTCAACCAAGGTTTGGAAGAGTATGAAAAAATGAATTATTTTTTTGAAAATCATGTCCTTTTAGTTATAATATCTCTTAAGAAGTTTAGACAATTATTGTCTAATAATAAGATACATCTAATGGTTTCTCATCCAAACATCAAAGAGTTTCTCTTGAACAAGGATATAAATGTTTAGAGAGCTAGTTGGATAACCAAGGTAATGGAGTATAATGTTTAAATTAAGATCACAAATTTTGATTAGAGGTAAAGGACTTTATGAGCACCTATCTCAAGACTTGCAATAGACTAATGAGTCTATTTTGGTGTCAAATCATGAAGAGATTGTAGCTATTCATACCTCACCTTCTAGCAGGTTTCGAGACTTGGTAATATATATCCAACATAGTATTTATCTCTCTCATCTAAGTACTTCAAAAATAAGATATTTCAAGTTGTAGTCAATCCCATTTTTTATTACTGATGGTGTGTTGTTCAAGAAAGATATCAATGGCATATCGCTAAGATGTATACAACCAAGTCAAACTCAGAGATTGCTTGAAGAATTCCATGATGGAAATAGTGGAAGACAACTTTTTTTAAGAACTATAGCCCTTAATAACATGAGAGGTAGATACTATTGGCCTAGTATATTTGGTTATTGCCATGCATGGGTTAAAAAGTGCAATATTGTGCTATGTTTGTAGGAAAAGTGAAACTTGCAGCCTTACCTCTTCAAATAATTATGGTGGATCAACCCTTTTTCCAATGGGGATTAGAATTTATTGGTCTCATGAATCCTCCTTCAAGTTCAAGGCATAAATTGATTCTCACTGCTATAGATTACTTCACATGTTGGACAGAAGTAGTAGCATTAAAAGAAGCAAACAAAACCAATGTTCTAGATTTCTATGAATGTTTTCTTACTATATTTAGAGTTCCTTAAAATATTATTTTTTATAATTCAATGGATTTTATGGAATCTAGGATCAATAAATGGGTTGTCTAAAATGGAATTTACCTTAGCACTTCATCAAACTATTATCCACAAGGTAATGGACTTGTTGAATCTATGAATAAGAACCTATTGAGGATCATAAAGACTATTGAAGACAATTAGAGGTCATGACATCTCAAGTTGAAGTCATATATATGGGCTAATAGGATCACCTATAAAAGATCAATAGCCAACTCTCCATACAAGTTAGTAAATGGTAAGGAAGCAAGGTTACCCATTTCTATTAAATTTCCCACTTTGGAACTAATGCATCAACTTGAGTTGTTGGAGAATGAGCCTATGAAAATTAGGTATGTTGAGCTTATGGAGCTATAAGAGATAATAAATCAATCCATGCTAGCCATGGAGATTCATTAAGCACAAGTGACGAGAGATTTTGACAAAGGAGTTTCTTCATGAAGTTTCAAAGAAGGAGATTTGGTCCTCAAGTGGGATGAGGATAGAGCTAAAACAAGAAGGTACAAAAAGTTTTATTTCCTTTGGAGTGGCCCATACACAATCTCTAGCTATAAATCTCATAATGCCTTACAACTTGTAAAGATGGATGGTGAGCAACTTATAATCCTAGTCAATGAGATACATCTAAAATATTTCTATTGAAGAGGAAAAGATCCTTGTACATAGTTAGTTAGTTTTTATTTCCTCTAAGTGATATTTAAGAACATTAGTTTAGTTTTTTTTGTCCTAAATATGTTTTTTGTTCACATTTGCTTGGTTTAGTTAGTTTTCCCATTTATGAAGGTTACTTCATGTCTGGTCAAAGTAGGTTTGCAATCATGGACTAGGTTTACCATTATTTTCTAAGTTTAATATCATTTTTATGGTCTGAGTTCTCAAGCATAGTATGATGCTTCCTCGTTGAGTCACCAAAATGTTAACAATTTCGACCCTCTACAAGAAAAAGACTTCAGGTTCTCAAGGAAGAAGACTTTGGGTTTTTATTACAAGCTGATTAAATAATTCATTATTTAAAGGAAGGCTTTTCAAAAATCTTAAAGGGCAATTTTCAATAGTTCCTATACAATAATTCCTTTAAACTTTCGTCTGAAGGAATTATATTTTTAAAAAGAAGTCAAAGATAGATTTCCTTTAGACTTTTTGACTGAAGGAAATGACTAAAAGAAGCTGAAGGGGACACTTTTCAAAAATTTGAAGGGCATATTAACAAGAAGGCCATTTATAAAAATGTTGAAGGGTTATTTTATTTTGGGAGGGTGAATTTACAAAATTCTAAAGGGTTCTTTCGAGAAGCTGAAGGGTCTATTCTATTCTTTTGAAGGGCATTTGCACAAGTTTGAAGGGTCTTTTCCTTTAGGGAGGAGGAATTTCAAGGGACCAATCAAGAAAGATGAAGGGTATGTGCCATTTGGAAGAAGGAAATTTCAAAACTCTGAAGGGTACTTTCCCTTCAAAGAATTCATTTTCAAAATTCGAGACAATTCCTTTAGACTTTTTGTCTGAAGGAAAAGTGTATAAAGTAGAGATTCAGACATTTTGTTTGAGACACAAAAAGTTGAAAGCAAGAGACCTAGTCAAAAAACCTAAAGGAATTTTCAAGGGCAAGTGTATCATTTCATCTTTCTGAATGTTCACTTGGAGAAAATCCAAAGGGCACATTTAATAAAATCCAAAGGGTCACTTTACAAAATCCTGAAGGGCATTTTCAAGTTGCTGAAGGGTACTTCAGAAAAGGTTTATAAAAGCCAAAGGGGTCACTTTAACTTTATTTAAGGATAATTTTGAGGACTTTTCAAGGGACCCAAGTGGACCATTTCATTTTTTTTGAAGGGCATGTGCCCTTCAATAAAGTCACTTTGTAAGGAATTTTAAAGGGTAGAATCCCTTCAGAAAAGGATCAATTACAAAAATATTGAAGGGTATCTGCCCTTTGGGAAAGTTCAAAATAATAAATTTGAAGGTTTATTAGCCCTTCAAAAAAGGACATAGCAGAAAGGCCAAAGTTCCACTTGGAAATTTGAAGGGTCATTTAGCCCTTTGGAAAAGGATGTTTCAAAAACCTCAAAGGGAATTCTCAAAAAGATGAAAGGGTCCATTATTATAGGGAAGTGACAAGCAAAAAGTTTGAAGGGAAATTTTAAAAGATTGAAGGGAAATTTAGAAAAAGGAATTCCTTTAGACCTTTTGTTTGAAGGAAGTTTACAAAGAAAAGGACCATTGTCATAAGCTTGAAAAATATATTTCCTTTGAACTTTTTGTCTAAAGGAAATTGAATTAACAGAATAGCTGAAGGAGTTGAAGAGACAATTCACATAGATAATTAATCCATGGGAAAATGATAAAGTGACAAAAGAAAAAAATATCAAAGATCTGATTCCTTTAGACATTTTATCTAAGGGAATTATTCAAAATAAAGGAAAGAAATAAGCTACAAGAAATAAGTCTAAAGGAAATGAGCAAAGAAGGAATAAGCCCAAGATAATTACAAAGGGACAAAAAAATTAAATGGAGGAATACATGCATAGAAATGAAGAGCTAGAAACTAAAATTCAAGAGATTTCAATAGCCAATAAATAGATTAATGCATTCAACAACATGAAAATTGGCCTAAAATAAGATTAGACAAATCCAATATGTGTAACCGTTTCAAATATGATACCTTCAGTTCTAAAATGGAGACTCATTTGCATGAAGGACTCAAAGATTTTAAAATTGGAGAACTCAACACAAAATTCCATGCATGCACTCTTGTTAATCTAAGACTTTCAAATATTTCTAGTAATTCAAGCAGAATTCTAAATTTGGATGTGGTGTAGCTTTTTCATACAAGTAGAGTTGACTATTCTTAGTTTATAGAGTTGATTGGTTATCAATTGCCACATTTACTCATGATTTCCACACAAAGGAGGACTTATTTTATTCCAAATCAACTTCAAATTGGTTCAAGCTTGAGTTAAGACATCCAAGATTGGTGTAGATTTCATGTATGAGGCAGATTAGTCTAAACTTGAACCCACCATCCATTTTCAATGCCAAAGGGTTTTTCATGAAAGACAAAAGATAATCAGATATTCTTAGAAGGCTTTGTTATCTTGGCTTAATGGAAATTATAATTGGTTAATGTAAGATTTGACTTCCTTTTCTATTTTCAGTGCCAACCTCTTGGCTATTGTATGTTTTCTATATAAGTTGGCTTTCTAGCCTTAAATTATATCTCTCTTTTGGTAAGATCCAATTGTACCAAAGATTGAGTTTATATCCTTTTTTCATATTAATAAAAGGATTGTTTTTATTTTCTAGAGTTCTAGTATAGTGTACTCATGTTAGTGATTTGCATAAGTGATAGAATTTCTCTTCCTTGTCAAGTCTTGATTCTTACCTAGCAGCATATTTGATTAGTTTATGTAGGTCATGTTCTATGTTTGATGTCTCTTGGTTGAGTTTACAATGGATATAGGTGGCTAGTTAGTGCCTTAAATTAGGTTTATTCTTTTATTTCCCTCAACCTTTGATCACCAAATGAAGCCTTTTCATAATACTTATACATATTGGTCAATCAGAGTTGAAAGTTTATCCCTTTTATTATCTAAATTAGTGTTCTTAGGATCTCAAATTGAGTGGATCAATCAAAAAATACAAGTGTATCACCATCATTAGATAATATTTCCATTCAAGTTTCTCTCTCTTTTCTTGGTAGTTTGTAGTGCAGAACAAAGATCCTAATTGATACACCAAAGGGAGCTAACCCCTTAGAATATAGAGTTTAATCCATTGATTAGGTCACCCATATATTAGGATTATTTCCATGTTTTAGTAGACTGTGAAGGCCGAAAACTACCTTCATAAGGGTGCAAGTCTAATTGACAATAGTTTCAAAAAGGAAATTTGCCCTACAAGATTGCCCTTTGGATTATTTGGAATGTTCCTCTACTCTCCTCAATTATCTTTTGGTCTTTTTTAAATGGTCCTTTTCCTTTCTCAATTATCCTTAGGAATTTTGAAAGTTCCCTTTCCCCCATGAGAAGTGCCCTTCAAAATTTATGTCTTAGGTGAATGCCTCATCAAGTGTTTATGTCACAGTCATTTTAATATGTTAGCCTAAGACTTTGAAATGAAGCCTTATTTTTCAAATCTAAATGAGAACATTAATATGAGGATTTAGCTTAATTTCTTATTATTTCCATGCCCTAACCTCAATATTTCTTATTATCTACAAGTTTTGATCTCTCTTGGATTAATGGACATGTTTTAGATGATCATGGTTTCGACCCTTCCAATGTCGCTAAAACTTGTTGGTTATAGTGAAGGATAAATGGAATATCATTTGGGAATAAACATGTTTAATGTTTAAGTTGATCTTTATTTTCCATTAGATCCATGTTTAATCCATGCCTAATGTTTTAACCTAGGTCCCCTTTTCAATTAAATTCAAACTCGAATGGGGATAATTATCATACCATGGACTTAGTTTAATTATTATCCTAAGACTTGGTCATATTTTTTAACACAACCAAACCTTAAGCTAAAAATCCTAGCTTGGTGTAAATAATTTCATGGTACAATCATTATAAATCTTAGCCTAAAGCCATATCCTAAGGCTTATGTCATTTATCAATATAATGAAAAACCTTAGGCTATGCCTTTAAGCTACACCTTTTTATTTTTATGAGGTCCTTTTTATTACGTTCCTAACCCTTATCTAGAGTCTTTATGCTGAGTCCTTTTAAATTCATGGGGTCTCATATATTATGTTCAAAACATATCTTAATTTTTTAACATAAGTTTTGAGCTTAACTTTCATTCTCCTATATAGGATAAATAGTGCACATTTAAGCAAGGGATCCTAATAGAATGGAGTGTATATAGTTAAAGTTTCAATAAATCCCTAACATAGTGAGAAGGTGACTAGTTTCATGGTTACAACTAAAGAATAATCAATAGCCATTGGTGATCTATACCATGGATCATGATTAAATTACACATTTATTTAGATGGAATAGATCTGATGGAGTGAGTTCAATGTTGAAAAGTCAAGCAGTGGTCCCTGGCTTAAAGCCTGAGCAAGTTTAGATGATCAATGGTATGAGTTACAATGTACACATCTAATTGAATAAATATAGATCAATAAAGACTTTTCAAATGAATATCTAAGTTAATGTGAGACTAATATGTGGTAAAATCATGTGAGAAAAAAATTGATAGATGTAGAGCTCAAAAGGCCCATGGGATTGCCAAGTAGCACAACCTCAAGGTATAGTACACATTAAAGCTTGATCGCCTTTAGAGGGTCAACAACCTATGCTGATTCATAACCACTAGATTAGATGGCACATGATCAAAGATGAATTTTCAATTAAAATTAGAAGAAATGTGGTAATGACATGTGTCATAATCACATAAAATATAATAGAGGTAGCCAATAGCATTCAACTCCCAGGATTAATATCAACAAGTAAAGTCAATCCATGTAAATCAATTAAATAGTGTGAGATGAAGGGAATATTTTAAAATTTAATAGTAATTGTGTTAACATTGATAAGTATTTTTTCCATGAAAATTCTACATAAGTACTAGGATAATGCCACATAAGCAAAAAGAAATAAAAATTAAAGATATGGTAAACCCATGAGAAGCAAATACCATTATAGGATCTAAGACATAATGTTCACTTAAAACTAAATTTTGCTACCATTTGAGCACTATGAAACCTTTAGGTAATCCCCAATGTGAGCTTGTATTCACTATAATCAAGCCAAAAAGCTGAATAGTTGTCTATATAAAAACAATTCAATCTAGAATGGAATTGTAGTCTACTAGTGAACAACTTAATAAACTCACTACCATGACAACTTGAGAAGATATTTAAAGGGAAAATATAGATCTATGTGTGATTTCAGTAGTAATAAGTACTGAAAAAAAGTGACAAGATATCATAGGCTAGACCTATTGAGAGGATGAAAGTTTAAAAGAACTTATGTCTAATTTGAAACTAATAGATGAGTAGTATCATAGGTCAAAAGAGCCAAGTACAGATGACAGCTAGATACTTCATCAACTAGAAGGTTCTCAAAATTAGAATATTTATCCTATGGATAGAATTTGTACATTTCAAAAGTAAGATATTCTTTTGTAAAAACATGTGAAATTTGTAAGAACACATTATTTATAAGCTAGTCCATTGGAAAAATCATTTGCCCTAGAATAGAACAAAAGGACACCTATCCTATACACTTATACAAATGTAATTGGATGAGACTAATAAACATGTTGCCTTGTATCTTATAAAAGGAACATTATTAATTATGAAAAATGAGGGAGTTATTATAACTAAATTACTTTGTAAACTTTGAGAAATTAAGATAAGTAGGGAATTTTGCAAAGTTTGTCCATATTTGCTATTGTGAATTACTATATGGTCTATCTCTCAGTTGTCTAGTTTTACTTTCAAATTTGAATGGTTCCTATTGATTATATATGTGTATCTTGAATTAAAAGTTTATAATTTATGCAAAGGCTAGATTAGTTGAAGGTTCTTAGGCTTATTTCATTTTTTGCATTTATTTTACATCTGGGATAATGTTGTTTGCTTACAGGAGTGAATATCTAAAGTGAGTCTAGTTCTTGTTTGCATCATTTTATACCTTCATTTGAAGCTTAAATAATGTATGTTTTTATTTTGTCTTAAGTTTTTTCACTTCATACATTGATTAAGTATATATCTAAATTAAATTTGAACTTTGTCATAATGTCTGAAACAAGACTAACAACATATTTCTTTCTACCTTACCATTCCTTTTGCTTATTTTTTAATTAGATCACCTTGATTTAATGGTAATTTTAAATATCCATCTTAGATTATTTATTGATCATAATTCACTATTTTTATCATATTTTACTACATATTCTACATAGATATTTTATTTAGTCATGGTAGCTCCCAACTACCAAATAATATAATATTGTGAAACATTCACTTGTTCTTTCTCTATTCCACCAATAGATAAAAGGATTATCACCATAACTCATGCACTAAATTCATAGAATTATAAAATGAGAAGTGTTTCTTAAACACTCTGGGCACCTATGGTACACATTTAGGCATCAATAATCTGTATCATTTTTTAAAATAGTTTCACTTTCTGTTCATCCTACCCTTGCCTAGTTTAGTTATTTTTTCCTTTGTGTCTCTTTTATAGAAGAAAAGGCCCCTTTTTTATATTTTGATGGTTATTCACCTGTATACCCTTTATTTTTCACATAACCTATCCCTAGATTTAAACTTCACTTGCTACAGATATAGTAGGACCATGTATAATCATGGCTATGGGAGATTTGTGACTATTGAACCTTTTTTTCAGGAGTTGTATGATGATGTTGCTTATGAGATGGATCCTTATCCATATTATAACATTACATACATTGAATAAAGGCATGATCATTTAACGTAGTGTTTGGTAATTATGCCTCCTTATCTAGGATAAGAGTAAGAATAAATACATCAATACCTTACTTAAATGATGCCTAGACTTGAACAAAACCAACAATAAGACACCTATTATGTTATGACACCCATGAAAACTAACTATGATTTGTACTTGTTTAAACATAATTTGTTGGAACACAAAGATGAATTGATAGTTAGAGATGTTAAGGTAGGTGCCAAATTTCCATCAGACTTCCCATAAGAATGTCTGAGTAGTTTGATCAAGACTCCTAATAATGTGTTTTGAATTCAACCATTTGAATAAGCATATACTTGTTATAACCAATATTTGGTCCAAATGCCAAATCAAGACCAAAATTCACTTGCAAAAGGAAAATGTATTATAGATAGACAAATGGAATAGGTATATCAAGCACACTAATGTTATCTCAACCTAGATTGTAACCTCAACATAAGGGTTATTTCTAACATGCCACTTATTGAGATAGTTCCATCAATAGGGAAAAAAATAGATGACTCGAGCTACACAAGTTAAATTTTACACTCCTTTAGAAAAATCATGTTTGTTGGTGATATGTATAATGATCAAATAGAGGATACCACCTAAAATGTTATGGATAACATGCAAGTGTAGTCCAATATAAGCCAAAGTGGGTATAACTTACCACTAGGTAATACCTAGTAGGTTCCTCCAAGAAACATCAAGAGTGGATTACAATAATAGGGAATAGGTACACCTATTTCCCAAAATTAATAAGCAACTTCCACTCCCTACCTAGCTACTTACTAAAATATTCAATAGGGGATAATGAGCCAACAACAAACTTACAACCATAATAAGTGTGAAATACTATGCCACCTCCATAGGTAACAAAAAAAATTCTACCATAACAAGAAAAAACCAATTTACCTTCTCAATCTCAAGTGTTTCCTAACCATCAACGTATTCCTATTGATCAAAATGTGACATTTGATCAACAATAATAATTGGTAAGTCAATAGATACTAAACCACCAATAGTTTCCAAACTAACAAGTGTCATTTCAATAGTTTTTAAAATAACAATTTTTGTCCCAACAATAATTTCCAAATCAACAAGTGTCATTTCAATAAATAACAATTCAACAGTAGGTGTTTATCAAATAAAAAGGTTCTTCTACATAGTAGGTACCAAGTGTTTGACAATAATTTCATTTTACCTAATGAGTATCACATGTGAAATAAGGATACAACTACCAACACCTTCAATAATAGGGATCTAGTCAACAACATGTTCCTTATATTCAATAGGGTTCAAAAATTAGAAATCAAGTTCCTTGTCAAGCCTAATAATACCAACACATTCTATTGAGACAAATATCATTTATACAAACATAATTTGCTAATCAGGGTTATGTATCCAACCTAAACCAAAATGTAATTCAACAATAACATATGTGTAGCCATAGTATAACCTTAATACATCGATATGTATACCTGATCATCTGGCTAATTCAATTAACATCCCACACTATGCCTATATGTTGATGCCTAAATGTGTACCATAGGTACCCAGAGTGTTTCAAAAAAACTTTTCATTTTTAAATTACTAAGAATAAAATGAATGAGTTATAGGTTATGATAATTCTATTATATATTGGTGGAATAGAGGTAGAACAAGTGACTATTTCACAATATTATATTAGTTAGTGGTTGGGAGCCACCATGGCCAGATAGTAGATCTATGTGAAATATGAAGTACCTATACTAAGAACAATGAACTATGATCAAGAAATAATCTAAGATTAAGATAATATGGATATTTATAATTACAATTAAACTAAGGTGATTTGGTTAAAAATAATCAAAAATAAGGGTAGGGTAGAAATAAATGTTGTTGATCTTTATTTCAAACATCATGACAAAGTTTAGATTTCATCTAGACATGCACTTAACCAATGTGTAACATGAAACAAATTAAGCCCAAATCCTATGATACATCAATAAAACTCCTAAGTAAGGTGGAAATAATGTAAATAATAACTTGGTTCACTTTAAATATTTACCCCTGTAAGTAAACAACATTATCCCAAATGCAAGAAGAGTAAGAAAATGAAATAAACCTTAGGACTTTTAGTCAACCTAGTATTATCACAATTTAACAGATCTACAATCAAATGTACACACCAAGAATTCATCAAAACCATTAAAATCTAGAAATAAAAACAATAAGTGAGAGAGAAACCATATATCACTTTACACAAGCAAATACTAGACAATCTTTGTAGAATTCTTTGATTCTATTAAATGGTCAAAGTTTACAAAGTAATTTGGTTCTAATAACTCCTCCCTATTGACAATTGACAATGATCCTTCTATAATATATAAGGTATCATGTTAATTAATTTCATCTAATTACATTTTTAAAAGTGTATAAGATAGGTTTCCTTTATATTGCATTTTAGAACAAATGACCTCTTCTTTTTAATAGACTAGTTTATAGACAACATGTTTTTATAAATTACACATGTCTATACAAAAGACTATCCTAATTCAAAATATTATAAAGTGTTGGTTACAAAATGAATATTATTATTTTACCTAACTTTAAGACCCTTATATTGCTAAAGTTTCAAGTTACTATTAAAGGGTCCTCATTGTTCATTGATCTGCCCAATACAAGCATGGTCCCATCTTCAAGATGTTCAAAGATAAAGGAGGGGTCCTCCATTATTACTATACATCCATTCAAAATACTTACTAATTTACTCTATCTTGATCTATATTTACATAAATAACACTTTTTCCTCCCTTGGGTCGATTATAATGCTTATAGGGTTCAGTTATGGTCCTTTCCTTGCCATGTCATTCCTGTAGGTTCCAACAGTGCTCTAATTGCATCTATGTGGCATCCTATTCATCAATATCCAAAATGACCATTTCCCTCTAAAATTTGGATTCAATTTTGATATTTTAAAATTTATGTCCTCATGATCATCATTTGAAGTCTGTGATAACATCTTTAATAGTCATGTGACCATTAATTTTAAACATGTGGTTAGGACTATTTGCCAAGACTACCACTTGTCATTTTTTTGGTTTATTCTATACTCTGCTTGTTTGACATGTTGACTTATCGATACTTTGGCATTTTATACTAGGTTGTAAGGTTGTGCCACTTGGTAGTCTCATAGGCCTTCTGAGCTTTACATCTTTCCAGTTTTGATAGATCATGTGCTTTTACCATGTGATAGTATCACATTATCTCAAAGCTTCATTTGAAAAGTCTTCATTGCTCTCACTCTATTGATTTGGATCTATATGCTATAACACTTATAATTGATATCTAAAAGGTGCTAGACATTTAAACTGGGACCATGGCTTTTAATCATTGATTTTGCTCCATCAATCAAATGTGTACATTATAATGTGTACCAGTAATCATCTGAACTTGCTCAAGATTTAAGTTGAGAACCACTACTTGAATTTTAAATGTTGATATTGCTCTATTTGATCTTAGTCCCATATTAAAATGTGTGTCATTAATCCTATATATAATAATTAATGTTAATCTTGAGAGAAATTATGAAGGAATTAGGATAAAAAGATTAAGCTAAGTTCTAAATGTATATACGGGACCTCATGAATTTAAAAGGGACTCAGCACAAAGACTTTAGACCATGGTTTTATTTATATTAATAAATAAAAATATTTTAGTATAAGGTTTTAAAGCTAAGTTTACAACATATAAAAAGGAATCCATGAATATTAAAAGGGCCAAGCGTAAGGATTTTAACCTAAGCTTTTAAATCTAAGATAAACATAAAAAAGGACCTTGCAAAATATGACTTAGCATAAGGTCTTAACCTAATATTTCATTGTATAAATAAATACAATGGAAATTTTAGATAAGTCCTTAGGATAAGTAATAAAATTGACTTTACTTTTTTAGTTGGACCATGCTAAGATAAAAGGGATCATGAATTACAAGATATAAAAAGGGAGCAAGCGTAAATTTGTAACCTGAGGTTTGGTTGTGTTGAAAAACATGACCAAGCCTTAGGATAAAAATTAAACTAAGTCCATGTCATTTAAATTATTCCCACTTAAATTTAAATAAAATCTCCCATGAATTTTAAATTTGAATTAAAAGGTCGAGGTAAAACATTAGGCTAGGGTTTTCAAATATAAATTTAACCAATCAATTATAGACCAAGGTTAGAAAAAAAACAATTTAACATTGAAGCACAAAACCCTAAGCATGTTTAATTATGAATGGGATCCATTAAACCTACAACTTGAAACATAAATATTCAATGTTAGCACCTTAGGTAAAATTAAACTAGAACCATGAAAAAATAACTCAGCTAGACCATGGTGTAGATGATATTCAAAGAAAGATAATGTGCAAACATGCTAATGACACTCTGATCAAGTGAATCTTCAATTTTAAGGTACAGATGTGCATAATTTGACAAATGGATCCCTATTTTCTAGAAATGAGGATATGCTAACCTCAATAAATGGCAACTTTTGGGGGAACATAGCAGTATATTAGAATTTAGAGATTTTGGTATAGACTAATAATTAAGATACTTATTCTATTTGATAATTCACCATTATTGAGATAATTTCATTGTTAAAACAAATCTTTCACATATATAATTAGGATTAAACATCAAAACCTCAGTCATTCTGTGTGTGTGCTTTGATTCCACTTATTGATTGCCAAAGGATTTAGAAAAAAACTTCTTAGTTCATGACTTTAATCATTAGCATTGACTTTCAACATGTTCAAACATTCATTAAGACTCTTAATTTATCTTAAGGCTTGGCCATTGCTCTACTACTAGCCAAGTATTTATAACCTTGATAGATATGCCTTTGGCTCTACTCAAGGCCTTGTTCCACTACTAGCCAGGCATCCATAGCCCTAATGGAGATTATTAGAATCACATTTTCTTGGAAAGCATTTGATTTTGTAATAATATCTTATTTTTGAATATTTTAGATCATTTTGGATTTCTATCAAAGGTTGGGAACTAGGTTATCCAAGTTTAGGTATTTGGTCAAGTGTTTGATTTTTAGACAATCATCCTTCACTATAAACTTTGTCCTAGGCAATTAATATTTTTTTAGTGTGAGCATGAATATGTCCTAATAGTTTAATATTTCATCCTAAATGTTAATTTATTCTTAGAACTAAGATTATATCAAAATTAGGTTTAAAATATCAAGGAATAATTAACTCATCCACTAGTCTTTTCTAGTTTCTCTAAACAATAACATCAAGCTCCTATTTCAACAAATTATGATCAACCAAAGTTGAGAAGTCATACCTACATTTTTGAACTATGAAGTTTATTGAGGAACTAGATAAAACTTGAGCTAAATTTTTTTCAAAAGGATTTATTTAAAATCAAGGAACAAAGTAAGAGAAAAAAACAAATATAAATAGGCATTATATACAAACAAGGGATAGGAATGAAAAAAGCAAGAAATAAAGAACAAAAAAGAAAATAATTTAAACCCTACACTAACTTCACAATTTAATCACCTCCTAGATAAAATGAAAAATTATTTAGTCTACCACATAACCTTGAATCATGATTAATTCCATTCAATATTATCTTCTTGTGGATAGGAGCACTTGTATGCTTATGCTTTCTAGGTGATATAGATTGGTCTCCTATCATTATCCTCAGATGTATGGATTGAATGTATGAATATAAGACCCAATAATCTTCCTCCCAAATCCTTCTATCTTACATCAAGAGTAATAATTATTCTTTAGTCATAGATAGATAGTGACACATATCATCTTCAATCAACCATGGAAGCTCAACTAGCATTCTTGTCCTAATGTCTTCATTAAGCTTAGCTTGAGGTAGAGATGGACTACCAATCCTTTTACCACAACTTTTGAAGTCATCTTGAAAGGCTACTTCATCTTGATTAACTGAAAGAGCATGAATTTTATCTATAACCTTACCATTTAAACCAAGTTGATCACATATTTCCACCCTTTTAAAGGTTTCATATGAAAATTCTTGATCCATTTCACTTGTTTCATCCTTAAAATTCATGCAGAATGGCATCTCATCTACCCAATTGAATCCCAATTCATCTTGATTTGGGGTCTCTAGAATGATATTAATATCTTCAACTACCTTAATTTCTTTCAAAAAATCCTGGCATAAATGTTGCCACTAGTCTTCTTCTTTAGGGTCAGATTCTATTTTAGCAATAACCTCATATGAATTACCTTCACAACTATCTTCTGAAGAGAATTCATCTTGTAGCTGATCTTGTTCATGGGGTTACTCATTTTTAATGTCCATTTCATTTTATAGATCATCTTTTGGTTCACTTTCTTCATCAAATGGAAAATAAAAATCTTGCATGAAGGATTTATAAGTTCCTTCAAAGTCAGATGTCCCTATAATAAATTCTTGATTAAGCTTAGGTTTAGATGTATCCCTTTCACTTTGAAATGATTTTAAGACATTATAATGATCAACTAGACCTATATCACAAAGATTTATTTCATGTATGTCTCTAGCTGACTCATTGTGGTTGTTATCATGAAACCTATTAAACCTTTGAGAAACATAGCCTCTATTAGAGGCTTACCCAAAATTTCCCACTTTCTTTTACAACTAAATAAAATTAGTGCTTTCATCCTCATTTTTTGGTGCTTCTGAGTTATGAACTTGATAGTCATTACTAGTGGTCACCAAAGCTCTATGTCCTTGTGAATGAAATCCATTTGTATCATTGTTTAAGAACCCTAAATTTTGGCCAAGATATGCATGGATTAAGGGAAATTGGTTCAATTTTGGTGTCTAATTTAAGGTAGACACAATCTGATTGGCATGAGGAATGACATTTAGTGCTAGGAAATTAAGGTTAACATTTGGGATAACATATGCAAGTTGACCTTGAGGATACATTTAATCATCAATTATTACATATTTATCATAAGCCAATTCTAAGGTGTTTATGACTCTAAAATACCTCTTAAGGAACATATAATTCATGGGATCTAAGGCATCTTTGTAAATATCTAAGGCTAAAGCTTCTTCTGGTCTACAAGGGGTTATAGTTCTACTAAACATCTTTTAGAACCTAGTATTAAAGGCTCTAATGGGCTCATCTGAGTCTCTTCTAAAAGTGGTGAATTACTAATACATAATGCATGGACTAATGATTTTACCAAATTGATCAATAAAGATCTTGTTAAAATCATCTTAGTTAGCAATATAATCCTTTGGAAGGTTAAGGAACCATTCATATATAACATATTTGAAAGTAAATAGGAATAATATACATGCTACATCTTCATGAACAACATTCAAGAGTATAAAAATAACTTTTAAATATTTCACATGTTCATCAACATCAACAACACCATTAAGATTGAAAGAAGGTAAATACCTTTCTTAATTTTTTGGTTAGTCATGTACCTAACTAGGAACATTGATAGAAGATCCACCTAACCATGCCATAATTTGATGAGGATCTTACTTATGGTGGTTCCATCTCTAAATACAATTTAAAATGTGATGTGTAAGCCTCATCTTTACAAATAATAATGATCAAACTCACACATTAAGCCAATTTTGCACAAATATATATAAATAACAACAAAGGACATCGATATTTAATTACATTTAGTTAAAAAATATGCCCAAATACGTTAGAATGAATGATCTTTACATGTTTAAAGCTTATATGAACTCCAATCTACAAAGAATTAGTCAATTTTTGAATAAAACCACTATTACTAACCTCAAACACCTTGGATTTAAGCTATCTTTACCATAAATAATCATATATCAACAAATAACACCCATCTTTGGCTAAATAAATCCCAAAGATTGGTCAAAAACCATAAAGATTAATGATATTTTCACATTTATGCTCAAAGGAACATGAATATGCAAAGAATACACCAATCTTTAGACATAATACACTAGAATTAGCAAAGATTCTACAAATTCACAAAGATCTACGTAGCTCTCCTTCTAGCACCAATGAATCTCCTCCTATTGATTCCTAAATGTGTATCACAAGTTTCCAAAGTGTTTAAGAAACACTTCTTATTTTTGAATTCCAAAAAATCTAATGCAAGAATTGTAGGTTGATATAATCCTATTATTTGTTGGTGGAATAGAGGTAGAACAAGTGACTATTTCAAAATATTATATTAGTTGGTGGTTGAGAGCCACCATGGCCAAATAGTAGATCTATGAAAAATATGAAGAACCTATGCTAATACTAGTGAATTATGATCAAGAACTAATCTAAGATAGATGTTTACAATGAAAATTAAACTAAGTCAATCTGGTTAAAAAGAATCAAATGGAAGGGTAGGGAAGAAAGAAATGTTGTTTATCTTCATTCCAAACATCATGACAAAGTTCATATTTCATCTAGACATGCACTTAACTAGTGTGTAACATGAAATAAATTAAGCCTAAATCTTATCACACATTAGGACAACTCCTAAGGAAGGTGGAAATAATGCAAATAAAAACCTGGTTCACTTTAAATATTTACCCCTATAAGTAAACAACATTAGCCCAGATGCAAGAAGAGTAAGAAAACAAAATGAACATAAGGACTTTTAGTCAACTTAGCATTTGGAAAAAGTTAATAGATCTAAAATAAAATGTACATACCAAGAATTCATTAGAACCATTTAAATATATAAATTAGAACAACAAGTGATATTAAAACCATATATCACATCACACAAGAAAATATTAGATAATCTTTGCAGAATTCCTTGCTTCTATTAAATGCTCAAAGTTTACAAAATAATTTGGTTCTAAGAACTCCTCCCTCTTGACAATTTAAAATGATCCTTTTATAAGATACAAGGTAGCATGTTAGTTAGTTTCATCCATTTACATGTGAACAAGTGTATAAGATAGGTGTCTTTTATGTTGCATTCTAGAACAAATGACCTCTTTCATTTAATAGACTGGTTTATAGATAATGTGCTCTTAAAAATTACACATGTTTATACAAAATAGTATCCTAATTTAAAATATTATATAATGTTGGTTACAAAAGGAATATTCTTATTTCACAATTAGAACAAAAAGTGATATTAAAACCATATATCACATCACACAAGAAAATATTAGATAATCTTTGCAGAATTCCTTGCTTCTATTAAATGCTCAAAGTTTACAAAATAATTTGGTTCTAAGAACTCCTCCCTCTTGACAATTGAAAATGATCCTTTTATAAGATACAAGGTACCATGTCAGTTAGTTTCATCCATTTACATGTGAACAAGTGTACAAGATAGGTGTCCTTTATGTTGCATTCTAGAACAAATGACCTCTTTCATTTAATATATTGGTTTATAGATAATGTGCTCTTAAAAATTACACATGTTTATACAAAAGAATATCCTAATTTAAAATATTATATAATGTTGGTTATGAAAGGAATATTCTTATTTCACTTGACTTTAGGACCCTTATGCTACTAAAGTTTTGAGATAATATTGTAGGGTCCTCATCATTCATTGATGTTACCCAATATAGGCATGTTACTATCTTCAAGCTACTCGAGGATAAAGGAGGGATCCTCCATCATTGCTACAAATACCTTCAAACTACTTACTGATGGACTCTAGCTCAACTTATCTTTATACAAGCAACACTTTAGCCTCCATCATGACAATTATAATGCTTACAAGGTTTAGTTATGGTCTTTACCTTGCCAAGGCATTCTTGCAAGTTCAAATAGTGATCCAATAGAATCTTTGAGGCATCCTATTCATCATTATCCAAAATTACTATTGCCCTTTAAAATTTGGATCCAAGTTTACTATGTTAAAATTAATGTCTTCATGTTTATCATTTGACCTCCATGGGAACATATTTTATAGTCATGTGACATGTGGTCAGGACTATCTACCAAGCCTATCACTTGTCATTTTCTAGTTCATTCTATACTCTACTTGTGCCATGTTTTGACTACTTGGTACTGATGCTTTTACACTAGGATCTAAGGTTATGCTACTTGGAAGTCATGTAGACCTTTTTATCTCTACATATTTCTAGTTTTATCAGCTCACATGCTTTCACCATGTTGTAGTCTCATGTTATCTTGGAGCTTCATTTGTAAAGTCTTAATTGATCTCACTCCATTAAACTAGATCTGTATGCTATAATGCATACCATTGATCTATAAAATGTGCTCAATGTTTAAAATAGTACCATGTTTTTTCATCATTGATTTCTCTCCATTGATAAATGTGTACATTATAATTCATATCATCAATCATCTGAACTTGCTCAAGCTTTAAACTAGGGATCACTACTTGACTTTTCAATGCTGATCTTGCTTCATTTGATCTTGGTCCCCCACTTAAATGTGTGTCATTAATGTTGTATATAATAAAAAAAGTTAATCTTGAGATCAAATATAAAGGACTTATAATAAAAATATTAAGCTAAGTTATAAATATATATACAATGACAATTAAACTAAAGTGATTCGATAAAGAAAGGAGCAAAAAGAAGGGTAGGGAAAAAAAGAAAGATGTTACTAGTCTTTATTACAAATATCATGACAAAGTTCAAATATCATCTTAAAATTAATTTAACCATTGTATGAGGTGAATTATATTAATCCCAAATCATAACATACATTAGGCAAACTTTTAAGGAAGGTATAAAATGATGCAAATAGGAACCATGCTCACTTTAAAGATTCACTTGTACAAGCAAATAACATTAGACCAATGCAAAATAAGTACAAAAATGAAACAAGTCTAATAACCTTCAACTAATCTAGCATTGGCACAAATTAGAAATTATACATTCAAGATACATATCAAAAATACATAAGAACCATTCAAATCTGGAAATTAGAACAAGTGAGAGAGAAACCTTATAGCACTTCACACAAGCAAATATTGAAAAATATTTTTTAAATTCCTTGATTATATTAAATTCTTAAATTTTAAAAATTAATTTGGTTTTAAAAACTCCTCCCTTTTGACAATTGAAAATTTTCCTTTTATAAGATACAAGGTAGCATTTTAGTCAGTTTCATCTAATTACATTTGTACAAGTGTATGGGACAAGTGTCCTTTCTATTTCATTCTAGAACAAATGACCTCTTCCTTTTAATAGACTGGTTTATAGATAATTTACTCTTAGAAATTGCATATATCTATACAAAATAATATCCTAGTTTAAAATATTATACAATGATGGTTATAAAAGGAATATTCTTATTTCACCTGACTTTGGGACCATTATGTTGTTGAAGTTTTGAGTTACTACTATAGGGTCTTCATTGTTCATTGATGTTTCCTAGTATAGGCATTGTCCAATGTTCAAGATGCTTGAGGATAAATGAGGGATCCTTCATCATTGTTTCAAATCCCTTTAAACTAATTACTTATGGACTCCAGATCAACTTATCTTTATATAGGCAATACTTCAAACTCCCTTAGGTCAATTATAATGCTTAATGGGTTTAGTTATGGTCCTTGCCTCACCAGGGCATTCTCATAGGTTCTAATAGTAAGCTAATGGCATCTATGTGGCATCTTATTCATCACTATCAAAAATGATTATTTCCCTTTAAAATTTGGATCCAATTTTACTATGTTAAAATTGGCATCCTCATGACCATCATTTGATGTCTGTAGGAACATTTTTAATAGTTTCATGACCATCAATTTTAAACACATGGTTGAGAATATCTACTAAGCCTACCACTTGACATTTTCTAGTGCATTTTGTACTCTACTTGTGACACATGTTAACTTTTTGGTGATTCATGCTTTTGTACTAGGCTTTGAGGTTATGCCACTTCATAGCCATATAGACCTTCTAAGCTCTGCATCTTTCTAGTTTTGTCAACTCACACAATTTTTCCACATGGAAATCTTACATTAGGTCAAATATTCATTTAACAAGTCTTCAGTTATCTTACTCCATTAATATAGATCTATATGCTATAATGCATACCATTGATTTCTAAAAGGTGCTCGATGTTTAAACTAGGACCATGGATTTTCATCATTGATTTTGGTCTATCGATCAGATGTGTATGTTATAACATGTATCATCAATTTTCTAAACTTGTATGGACTTTAAGTTGGGGACCACTACTTGAATTTTCAATTCCAATCTCATTATATTTGATCTTAGTCCCTTATTTAAATGTATATCATTAATCCTATATAGAAGAATGAAATTCAAGCTCAATAGAAAATATAAAGGACTTAGGATTAAAAATTAAGATAAGTTCTAAAAGTATATATGGGACCTAATTAATCTAAAAGGGACTCATCATAAAGACTTTGGACCATGGTTTTATTCATATTAATAAATATGAATATTTTAGTCTAAGGTTTTTAAGCTAAGATTGCAACATATAGAAAAGACTCCATGAGTAATAAAAGGGACCAAGCATAAGGATTTTAACCTAAGATTTTAAAGCTAGGATAAACACAAAAAAATGACCTTGAAGAATATGACTTAAGATAAGGTCTTAACCTAAGGTTTCATTTTATAAATAAATATGATGAAACTTTGGGATAAGGTCATAGGCTAAGTAATAAAAGTGACCCTATATTTTCAGTTGGACCATGTTAAGATAAAAGAGATAATGGATTAAGAGATATAAAAAGGTACCAAGCATGAATTTTTATCCTAAGGTTTGGTTGTGTTGAAAAACATGACCAATACTTAGGATGAAAATTAAACTAAGTCCATGCCATTTTAATTACTCTCACTTAAATTTAATAAAAGCTCCTGCCAATTTTAAATTTGAATCAAAAGCTCAAAGTAAAACATTAGGCTAGGGTTTCAAAATATGAATTTAACCAATCAATTATAGACCAAGGTTAGAAATATATTAATTTAACATTGAACCTTAAAAATCTAAGCATGTTCACTCGTGAATGGGCTCTATTAAACCTTCATCCTAAAACACAAATATTCAATCTTATCATCTTAGATAAAATTAAACCAAAACCATGAAAAAATAAGTCAACCAAATCATGGTGTCGAAGATCTTCAAATAAAGATAATGTGTAAACATGCTAATGACACTCTGATCAAATGAATCTTCAATTTCAAGGTATAAATTTTCAAAATTTGACACATGGATCCCCATTTTTATAAATGGGGGTAAGTTGACCTCAACACTACCCTGATCAAAGTAATCCTCATTTAACTAGACAATATAAAAAATAAGCCGCTCTTACTAATTTCCTAGCCTAAGATTTATAATAGATGAAGGATGCAATTCAAGTGATAAATGTTAGAAAATAAATAAAGAAATTCAAGCTGGAGGAGATATGCTCTTATCCATGCATCATGGAATATTTACAAATATCATTTAAACTAAGTTATTAGCCACCTAAATTTGACAAATACAAAGGCAAAGGTGACCCTATGACACATCTAATTGATTTCTTTGTTGCTTGCTAGCTAGTGGCTTATAGAGATATATATCTACTTATACTCTTTCTAAGGAGTCTAGATGGACAAGCCTTAGAATGGTTGTTCAAATTACTAAAGACTCTATACCTAACTTTGATGATCTCTTGGATAATTTTATGTAGCACTTTTCATACAATATTGAGTGCATAATTACTATTATGGATCTAGGCTAAGCTAAAATAAGGATTGGTGAGAGCTTCATTGCATATTTATAACATTAAAGAGCCCTATAACGTGAGTTTACTCACAATAGATTAGATAAATAATTAGATATAATATTTATAAGGATCTTAAATAAAAATATATCTTACCATTTTGAGTTTTAGTGTGTTCACATAGTTGAAGAGGTTATAACAAAAGGAATCCAGATTGATAAATCCCTTATAAACAAACGCATAGTCAAGTTATTCTCTTCCAATCAGAAACAAAACCAAAATCAAGTTAATAACCATAATTACAACTAAATTCAAACACTGGATTCAATGCCATCTCAAGCCAACAAAAATGAAAGACTTAAACCATACAAACATAATAAGAATGTTGTCAACAATGGATTTATTAAGTCATGCCACATTTAGGCAGAGCAAACACTGACTATTTGTATACCTCCACCCAATCAACAAACACTTCCTACATACATTACACTAGGTCCTCTATGCAACCAACTACCAAAAAATCAAAACCAATTACAAACCCCTTCTCTAAGGAGAAGACCACCCATTGCCTACCAATTTAGTGACCTTGGTGATCCCATTGAGTTTGTGTTCCAAAGACTAGTTTAAGCCAATATGATTAGCTGATATATACCAAATCCATTTATTAAAGATACTCCCTTTCTTGATTGGTATAAATAAATTGATTTTTTTGAGTATCATCATGTTAACGGGCATTCCATCAAATGGTGTATCAAACTCAGACATCTAATTGAGAACATGCTAGAAAATAGGGAGATATAAATAGATATCCATTATTTTATGAGTAATCATAACTTAAGTATATACGAAAATCCATTTTCATAGCATAAAAACAATAATAGAACCAACAAAAACAATAGTAGCAAAGAACTCCACCAAAGAATCAACAACAATAATGCCAAACACAACAACAAAAAGAAAATGATTAGAACCAATGGAAAAATGATCAAACCAACAAAAGAGGTAATCATTCTATTGACTATACATATAATAATGTTGTAGGACATGTTTTAGGTGTTCATGTTTCCACCATCACTATTAACTCTAGACCAACTACCAACAAGCCTAGGCCTTCACACAATAATACCTATTTATTGAATAATACATACCACTTTCAAAATATTGGTGATTCTTCTATAGTCTATGTTGATAATCAAGAACCATAGTGCTCACAAATCATCATTCCAAACCTCCCTACCTACCTAACCAACTATCAAAGACATATTCTAGAGTGATATTGTGAAATCATAACTTGACATGCCATAGTTACTATCAGAGGACCATAGCCAAATACTACACATGAGCCTAATCAACCTTCCATGCCTATCATAAATAAACAAATTGACAAAAAAGAGGAGAAAGACTATGATATTATTGAACAACTCAATAAGACACTTACACACATCTCCATCATGGATTTGTTGTGAACATAAAAAATCCATAAAGACATCCTAAATGAGTATTTAAACCAATGTCTTGTACTATATGATATCACTCAAATTCTAAAATATGGTAGGACACTTGGCTCCTAGCCAATGTATCACCTTTGACCAAAGTGATATATCTTTTCTAGGCCCTCTACATAAAAACCCATTGTATATTTAAGTTGGTATAATGAAACATAGAGTTAAATTTGTCCTTGTAGATAATGGTTTGGGTCTCAACATTTTTTGTCTGAAGTTAGTCATACATATTAGATATACAACAATTGACTTATATCCAAATACCATATCTATCAAGGCATATGATAATAAAGAACAAGAATGTCAAGGTACCATTAGCTTTCCAATAGTCATTGGGTCATTGACCCATGAACTCAATACAAGGGAACTTATGGTATTATATTTAAACCTCTTAAGGGTGAAGCAACATACCTAATCCATGTTCCAACACCAATGACTAGTGATGATGTTGATAGTGACATAGGGTCTAAATATAACATCTATGATGACCTAGCTACCACAATCATATTTAACACCCATACCATTTTCATCATTAGATCCACTTATCAGCCTTTGAACTCAACCCTTTAACATCCTTAATTGATAGACTCAAACCAACAAGAGTTAATAGTACCATTATATGAGTTTGAAAATGATGAGGCCATATATGAATTTTTAGGATTAAGAACTCATATACTTCTTAGAGACCACAAGCAAGGCTTTGCTATTAGATTGGATCCTACTTCCTACTTCAAAGAGTGGAACTTCACTATCTAAAAACAAAAACAAAATCAAAGATTAAGGTTTGGAAGTGAAAACCTTTTTGGGGTACTTTATGACTAGGGAAAAAGTAAAGAAAAAGGCTAGTCTTTTGGTGAAACCCAATTTATGACACCATTAGATGGGGGATGTTCACCCCTCTTATTATGAAGCAAATGAGACCTTTAATAGACAACTCAACTATGGATCAGATATCCATGCCAAATAAAAAATAGTTTTTGCATAAATTGTTCAAGAATGACCTGAGGTATTTATATCATGGTTGATGCCACCATTAGGAGATTTTGATTCCTCCTACTTAAGAATATTAGATGAGATAAAATATTTAAAGGGATTTGATTTTTCCAATCAATTCAACACCTTACCAACTATTCTAGATGATGATTCTACTCTTATAGTAAAGGACACTTAAAAGGTGAATATTGTGACTCCAAAGGTCCCAAAGTAGATTAAACTAGGAATGTCCCTCACTAAGGAGGACCATCAAGTTCTTATATCTCTTTTGAGAGAGTTTATTAACATATTTTCATGTGCTTACTCAAAAATGTTGGGTATGGACCCTACCTTGGTTGTACACCATCTCATTGTAATCCTGATGCCAAGCCTATTAAGTATAAGTTGCATAATATTCATCCTTATATTATTGTGTTAAAAGAGTTCAAAAAACTATCAGATATAAAATGCATCAGACCAATTGACTATTTAGAATGGATTTCAAAAATTGTTCCAGTAAGTAAAAATCTAGAAAGGATATGAATTTATACTAATTTTATAAACATCAATAAAATAGCCTAAAATATGACTTTCCTCTACCTAATATTTACATAATAGTCGACTCAATAGCTAGCTATGAAATGATATTTCTAATGGATGAATTTTTAGGATATAATAAAATTAGGATAACACTAGAAGATCAACATGAGATAGTGTTAACCACTCCATGGAGAACATTTTGTCATCAAATAATGCCATTTGGACATAAGAATGTTGGAAACATTTAATAAAGAGATATGATAGTGATTTTTCATGACATGATGCATGAAATGATTGAGTATTATGTTGATGATATTTTAGGTAAATTAAAGACCCATGCTAATCACCCATTTGTGTTATGAAGAATATTTGAGAGACTTCATGAGTATGATGTTATGATTAATACAAAGAAATGTGTATTTAACATCAATTATGGTAATTTTTTAGGTTTCATTATCTCTAATAGGGTTATTGAAGTCACCCTAACCAAAGTCTATACAATTATAGAAAATCCACCACTATCTACATTGAAATAGATCCATAGTTTATAGGTCAATCTTCAATCTATTAGGTGATTCGTCTCATAACTAGTCAAAAACTTTCATCCATTTATGCACTTGTTGGAGAAATATGTTACATTATTATGTAATAAAGACTTTAAAAAATCATTTGATCAACTTAAATAATATCATTCCAACCCACCTATTTTTTTCCATCGATGCCAAACCAGTGTTACTTCTTTATCTATCAGTGATTGAGAATGTCCTAGGGGCACTTTTGGCACATCATAACAAATAGGAAAATAACACTATCATATATCATCTAAGCTAAACATTGGTTGAATATGAACATAAATATATTTTTATTGAAAAATATTATCTATATATGGTTTTTTTAGCCTAAAAACTATGTCATTATATGCTAAAAAACAAGACAATTGGTATTGCCAAAGTAGATCCACTCAAGTATCTACTTTCTAATTCAGTTTTACAAGGATAGGAAAAATGGATAATGTTATTAAGAAAGTTTAAAATTGAATATGTCAATTATAAATTTATTAAGGGGTAAGTACTCATAGATCATCTTATTCAAGCTCCTCTTTAAGATACTAAACCTCTCATTTTTAGATTTCCATATGAGGCCATTATGACTATTGAATAAGTAGATGCAATTCCTAAGGATGAATAGTAGATGATGTACTTTGAAAGATATTTCATAACACATGGATTAGGGGATATAATATTGTTTATTATCCCATAAGGGGATATCATTCCCAAGTCCTTTCATATTGGATTTTATTGTACCAATAACATGGATAAATATGAAGCATTCATTACAAAGCTTCTTCAAGTAGTACAATGTAACATTCAACATTTATTGGTATATTTTGAATCTCATTTATTCATCAATCAAGTAACAAATCAACATCAAACCAAATAAAATAGTTTGGTACCTATAAATTTATGGTTGATACTCTCAAGCAACATATTGATAACATACAATTTTAATGAATACCTCAAGCTAATAATAGAATAATAGATGTTATGGTCACTATTGGTTCCATGACCTAGATCACTGATAAAGATAGGAATTATCAATTTCTTGTTGAGCATCTCTTAGCATCAACACATGAATAATACACCTTTGATATGGTTTGTGGCATTTCTATTCCTACATCTCCCTAGTACTATATATATATATATATATATATATATATATATGCCTATCTTCAAGACCAAACCATGTCTCCTAATTTATCATGTAATAAATTAAAAACATTTGCCCATAAAGCCTCTCACTATGCCTTACTTAAACTGACCTTGTATCATAGAAGCTATAATGGATTTTTGATTTGTTGTTTACCTTTGGGAAAACCTGGACTAACTTTGAGGGAAGTCCATGGAGTGTGTGGAGTCCACACTAGTAGGGAAATCTTATTCAAAACATCACTATGTACTAGTTATTACTGGCCAATAATGGAAGTGGACATAGTTTCATATGTAAATAGGTGTGCCAAGTATAAGAAGCATGCCAATATGATTCATGTTCCCACCAAGGCACTCAAACCATTGATGACACCATGGACATTCTCAACATGGGGACTTAACCTTATCAAGATGATTAATCCAACCTCTTCATATGGCCATAAACACATCTTGATTACTATTTAATATTTCACTAAGTTGGTGGAATCTATTTCCCTCAATTACATCATTGGTAAGAAGGTATTTAATAATATCATTTACCTCTATGTCATCCCTTTTGATATTATATCTAATAATGGTAGATTATTTGATAATAAGGATATGAAAGTACGTTGTTATTAATACCACATCAAACAAAATTTGTATACCACCTACTATCTATAAGGCAATAGCCAAGATGAGGCTTTTAATAAAACCATTTGTAATATTCTAAAAAATATTGTCAATGATGTTAGTCATAATTGGCACTTGCATCTATTTATCACCTTCTAGGCATATAGTACCACATTTCATACTCCAACAAGATATACACCTTATTCACTTGTTTATTAAATTGAATATATTCATCCCATTAAGGTTGAGTTGCCTTCTCTATGAGTTTTATTGTAACACATCATCTATGATGAAGACTATAAAGTGGCTCACTTGCATGAGCTAGACCTCCTTGATGGTAAATTCTTGGTTGCCCTGAATAATCTTTAGGATTTCTAGAACCAACTCAAAGGCCAATATAATAAGCATGTAAAACATCTGGAATTTGAGCTTGGTCACTTGGTACTAAAATGTAAATGTTGAATCTAAAAAAATGGAAAGTTCTAACCAAACTAGTTAGGGCCTTATATGATTGTTGTCAACTATAGTTCTAGAGCATATAGGCTCACTACACTAAAGCAAGATGAAATTGATGAACCCAAGAACATAATTCACCTCAAATATTTCTACGTTTGAGGGACTCAAACTATTTTCTATAAGGATCATCTACGTTATTCCACATTATACCTATTCTTTGTATTATACTTGATTTAAAATTTTTGGGAATATTGATGTATTATTCCTAATTTAGTTAAAGTATTTGAGGAGTAAAATCAGTAAATGAATATAAAATAATTAAGATACTAGTTTGTGTAAATTAGATTGCAATTTTGACCTTTCTAAAAATAGTAATAAGAGGGAGAAAATAATACTTAGCTAGAATAGCTAATACAGCTAAGATAGGGTCTGACATTCACTATGCAAGACTAGGACACTATCATAAATTGAGATATAACCTTCATTTTATTATTGGATAGGAGTACTAAAAGTGGATAGGAGTGGCACCAGTGCTATAGTCCACCTCTACCACTATTGTCTTGAGGATTTGAGTTTACTATATTTTGTTCACCAAGTCTATGTGACCCTATCCAAGAAGTTTCAGTAGTTGGAATTTTTTAGAGATCCTTGTAGAGAAAATTTTATATTAAAACCCTATAATCTATTATGCTTTAACCAATTTTGAGAAAGAGTGGGGGTTAGTGTGTGTAATATTCAATGAACATGTATCCACACCCCTTGTCTAGGTATGTTTCCTACACACCAATACTCTGAAGAGGGATCAAACCATATGTAGTTCTCCCACTTGATATGCTTTATTCAATTTAGTGTATGAAGATGTAAAAATGCTAAATTAAATGTACTTAAGGTGGCTAGGAACTAGTGTAAGGATTTGAATAAGCTTGTAAGTGTATTGGCTGGCTATATATAGAGAATAGAGAAGATTTTTTGAGTAGTCTTGCTTGTATTCTTACTTTCTGAGTGATATTTACCAATCTCTTCCAAATGATCTTTGAATGGGATTTTATAGGGATATATTGGTCATGGGTTAAATATATTCATGTTAGGATGACAAGGATAAGGATGGGGAACTAGAAAGAATTTACCATTGGGGCTAAAATTGTACTTAGATAAGAGTGCCAAAAGTGGACAGGAGTGGCACCAATGTTATAGTCCAAGTGTGGTGCTATTATTTTGAGCTGACAAGACCTAAGGGGATGGATTAGTCATGGAAAAAGGGGTTTGGATTATCTAGGGTCAAGTTTGGAAGGTTATGGATGACTGGGAATTAGTGAAAAGATGCCTATGAGGGTCATGAGATAAATCAAGAGGGACCTAAGGGTTGGGTGTCATTGGCCATGCTCAATTTACCAATTTTCACAATTTATATGACTATATTTGCCCCACTTTTATTCTAGTGATGTAACAAAGTGAAATACTAGGATAAAGGAAAAATAGAAAGTGTACCTAAACTTACCTATAAGGGTGAAGCTCACAAAGATGTATGATTCTGGGTGTACATAGAAAGAGCATGATGTGAAGTATGAATCTACAAGAAAAATAAAGAGTAGATTAGTTCTTACTAGATACAATATATCTAAAAATAATAATGTATAAAATAAGGTAAAAGAAAGAGGAGATAAATGAATGAATACACCTCATCAGGTACATGGACCAATACAAAACTTATTGTGATGTTGAGTGATGTTGGATGTGTGTTGTATCAAGAGTAATATTGTGAATCGAGCTGAGTGCTTAATTCCCCAAAAGTGGCTCAATAATGTAAAATATATCCTTTTGGATCCATCATTACCCACTAAGTGAAGTTAGGTGATCATGCATGTTATAATTGATGTTTGGACTATGTGTCCAATCCCTCTAAATAGGTGGCTCAAGAATATAAAGGCTAGCTAGTCCTTTAGATCCATCATTGCCCCATGAAGTGAAGATATGAACTAATACCAGTATGAAATGTGTGTCATGTGAGATGGTTCTTAAATCCCATGAATGCTCTATAATCTGAAAATGTTAGTGTGGATAGTTGAATGTATGCTAAAAACTAGGCCACTCTTGGACACTCTAAAAGATGGAGATTAGGCTTGTATTAAAGCCACTCCAAAACTAGTGCACTAATATTGTATGAAATCCACTCCAAAATGTGGAGGTTAGGCTTATATGAAATCCACTCCAAAATTATTCCAACCACCTAAATATGGAATAAGGCACACAACTACTAAGAATGCCTAGGTAACGCTAAACTTGAAAAGAAAAGAAAACAGATGTGCCACACACATTGCCCCTAATCACTAGTGTTTGAAACATGGATTCTTATCTAAAATTTATACCAACTACGATATCTAAAACTAAAATTTAGATCCATCATGTCATGCATGATGCCCCCTATATCTAGATTCTCTGAGCAACAGTGTATTGAAAATTATTGATTCTAAACTAGTCTAGCTATGTAAAACTATAATTGAACCTACTTTTTAACCTACTTTTGAAAAGTATAGTTTTTTTTCTATTTAGATAGGAGCACCAAAAATGGATATTAGTGGCACTGGTGTTGTACTCCAATTTTGATGTTGTTGTCTTGGGCCAAATTTGGTAACTATTCTAGCATTTTCACTATCTGTGTGGTCTATTCTGACTATTTTGATGTTTGGTTGTTGTTTTGGGTGTTATGAATGCTATATTTTTTTATTTTTAGAAACTATGATCTCTGTGACAAAAATCCTATTTGTTTCCCCCTCTTTAGAGGGTAGGAATGAAGACCCTACAATGACTGTCCTCAAAAGAAAGAACCCTACAAGTGAGTTATATTGCAAAGATACATGATATAGTAATGATAATTGAAAATATATCTCAAGGTATAACATGGTTTGTAATGATATATTGTTAGATCAATATGGGTATACCTAGATATATATATAATAGTGTAATAATATGTGTAATATACTAAACTAGAACTAGAAGTTTGGCTAGTTGTTAGTTTTTAGTTGTCATGGAGGGATGGAGTATTATGTCCATCATGGCATCCAAGAAAGTAAGAAAAATTCATGATGTGGATCATGGAATTGAAAAAAATGAGAAGAAAACACACAAAAAGCACATAATGTAAGAAACAAGAAGCATAAAAGGGTGGCCAAGGGGCCAAACAAATAAGGGACATGGGTGCATGGGCACATGTCACTCATATTGGAAGGTAAGCATACAAGGCATGTTCAAATGCCACATACACATATAATTAAAACAATCAAGGTTGTCATGGAAGCTATAATCACATAGAATATTGCAAGTAAAGGACACTGGTAAATGTCCTAATGCACACACAATACATAGAAGCAAAGGATATTGGCAAATGTCCTAAGGCACATACAAGAGATAATTAGGAACTAAGAAATTCAAACAATCTAGCTATGATAAGCAAGAAATTAAAGCATGAATAACTAAAATTACAATCACATCTAACTAATAAAATAAAGAAGTGAAATTATGCAAGTAATGTTAGTACAAGACTAGGTATATGCTAAGAAATACACACGTGTTATAGACTAGTGAGTGTCGATAGAGTAATGTGTATAAGCTAGTAATTAATGTACATGAACATGATAACTAGAGTGTGTGGTGTAGGAATGAAATGACCTAGATGGTGTAGTCATGTAGAATATACCCCTAGTGGGTATGCATATTGATGTATGTCTTGATGCAGAAGTAGAATGGCCCCTTAATGGGTAGAGTGAAGCAATCAAAGATCTATATGTCACTACACACACTCAAAGGAGATCAAGTGAAGCATGGTAATTTAGATAAATTTAAAAATAATAGAATATAAAAACAAATGTAAGTCTGGCATAGTAGTAAAAATGTAAATTATGGATACCACATAGAATCGAAATGTTTTTATGTTTTGAAATGTTATATTATTTTTTTTATTTTTGCAATTTTGAGCTATGTACAATCAATCACATGAATACTATGTAAAATAATTTGAAAAAAATAACTATGTACAATAATTTGAAGAGAATATATATACAAACATTGGAAAATAGGCTATATACATGCATATGAATAAAGCAATATGTACATAATGACATAAAAGACTAGGTTAGAAGGGGTAAAACCTCCAAAGATGGAGCTCATTAGGGATGAAGATGGAGGAAGGGATCATGAAAATCATAAAATTCCTCAAGATAATTATCATCATATGTTGTATAAGTTTTTTACATGGTGTCATCTTGTCAAAGGTGAACTGAAGGTTGCTCTGGTGGTGGAGATGTTGATTCTTCTCTGGGTTATTTAGCTCTGGTGGTAGATTGCTTTGATGGAAATGGAGAATCTAGTTCTATTGGTGTTTTAATATAAATAATACCCTAAACTTATAGTTTATCTAATCTCTACTATAAATATTTACGTGAGTTCATATCATGGCTTATAATCCTATGGAAAAGACAAAATGGGCGACCATCCTATTGCAATAATCTACTAATAGATCTATGTCATACTATAGGTAATATGATTAATCCATGATAAAGTAACATATATAACATAATCTATGGTTTAATTTTGTGCTACCTACCTAAATTTGAATGTCTGGCTCTATATCTATAGAGGTAACCATGTGAAATGTATGTGCTAAGTGATATGTTTGTGGTCACAAATGTGGAGTATATCCTATGAGTGTAATGCAATATGCTAAGTTTGATGTAAGATGTGTAATGGGAGATCTAGAGTCATCTCAATACTCTCCTAGGCCTACTAGTGTAAATTTTAACCCACATAAATAGTCATCTATGAGTGTGGATATCATATCATCATCTAAAGAATCTTGGGAATCTATATCAACATCATGTATATATGGTAACTCAAAATTTACCATAATTGGTAACTATCATATGGGAGTCTCATCAAATATAGTAATAGAAGATAATGGTGTTGTGAGAGTGTCTATAAATAATAGAGAAACTATATCTATAGAATCAACTAGGACTATTAGAATTATTGTTGGTGAATGTAAAATTATAACAAGTGTAGGAATCATGACTGATGGTGTAGCTAGAATGGTTGAAGCTACTATGACTAGATGAATATCTAGATCAAAGGAAATAATTGTAAGTGGAGGAGTGTGATAAGTGATAGTCTATCTAACCTCATATGTATGTATCTCATCAGGAGAAATGCAATGAGGTGGGGATGAAGTATGATATGAGGTGTCCCATCTAGCAAAATAGTCAAAGATGACTCTATAATTTGATAACATATGAATGGTTGGTTATATATTGGACATGTGTATAGGTATCCTTCATGGATAAACTTAAAAAATTGATGAATAGTAGAAGGAACTACCCCCATAACATATATCCAAGGTTATCTGAGTAAAATATTATAATGAAGAGGACTTGTCATGACCTGAAACTATGTAGAGAGGGTTTTGGGTCCTACCATGATATCCAAAGCAATGGTGCCTAATGTCTATCATGGTATATCATCAAACCTTTAATGTTATTATCTAATTTTTGTATGGATGCCATATCCACACATGGTCTGTAAGAATGTAATATTACATATTCTAAGTATGAAATTGATATCAACTAGAACTCTCTTAACTGCAAATCAATAGGTTAAAATGGAGTATATTAGTACTATAGAGTATATTATAGACATTTTCACAAAATCACTACCAAAAGACACATTTTAGTATTTGTGAGAGAAGTTAGGAGTAATTTCTTTTACTTCCTACCATTGAGGTTTAGTATCAATTGAAGGGGAGATAAGTGTTAGATCTAGTTAGGACCTTTGCCATTGATGTCAAAGGGGGAGAATAATAGGTACAGGTACAAGGAATAGGTACAAGTTACTATAGTAAGAGGGAGTTACTATATGTTTTTCAAATGGTAGTATGTGTAGGTTTCAAGATGTGGCAGTTTTAGTTTGAGGTTGCCATCAATGTCAAAGGGGGAGATTATTGGAAATATTATCATTGATGTCAAAGGTCTAGCATTATTGGTGATAAAGGCCTCATTGCATTTAATAGTGTTTTAATATTCATATCTTGGCTAATGTATGTTAATATTTATTTAATATTAATGAATATATTTTTAGTTGCATATAAGTCAAAAGAGGGCCCATGGAGAAGTCAAAGAGTCACGAGATAAAAGAGGGAAAGAGGAATGGGATGAATTTTCTCATGAAGAGCCATCTTGAGGAATTTAAAGAGTCACTATGTGAAGAAAAAAGAGGTATGGCACATTTTTCCATGAAGGGACACTTTGAGGAATATGAAAAGTCACCAAGATAAAGACAAAAGAGGAAAGGATGCTTTTACTTATGAAGGGTCACCATATGACTTTTTAAATGAAAGGATATGAAGGGTCATGCAAGTTTGGTGCCATTTTCCATGACGATTGAAGGGTCACAAAGGGTGAATACTAAAGGATATTTTGAAAGATATAAATAAAGGCTTGAGAAGCCATTTGAAATAGGAAAGAGATTACATGGTTTGTATTTGTTTTCAAAGAGATAAAATCATGAGATATTGTAGAGTTTTATCATTTGTTGAGTAAGTAACATTGAGAGATACTTGTGTTTTATACACAAGAGGGGTTGGTGCTCACAAATATTTTCAAGGGGTTGGTTCTCAAAAATAGTTGCTATGTTGGTGCTTGATAAATGGGTTGTTGCTCCTGCAAGTTGGTGCTTGCAAATTTTATATTTTGAGTTGGTGCTCATTCATATACTTGAGATTGTTTTCCATGGTTTTTCCCACTTTGGCTTTCCATGTAAACATATGATCTCTCTCTCTCTCTCTCTCTCTCTCTCTCTCTCTCTCTCTCTCTCTCTCTCTCTCTCTCTCTCTCTCTCTCTCTCTCTCTCTCTCTCTCTCTCTCTCTCTCTCTCTCTCTCTCTCTCTCTCTCTCTCTCTCTCTCTCTTCCTCTCTCTCTCACTCTCTCTCTCTCACACACACACACACACACACACACACACACACACACTCATGTGGTGCAAATTATTGTTTTAGTTTTATTGCATATCTTGAATGTGTGATTAAGTGGTTAAAGAAAAGAAATTAGATTAAGTAAAAAGATATATAATATATTGATTCACCCCCCTCTCAGTATATTTTATGCTTAACACATTATGTGTTATAAACTAAAATATGCTAATTAATTAACATGAAAATAGATAACATCTAAAAATAAGTAAGTTAAAAACATTTAAAAATATTTTTAGGTCCTAATTTTGAATTTTTCATATATATGAACTTTTTTCAAATTTTTAAAAATTTGAATTGAAAAATATTTAAAGAGTGACAATAATTGAGGCCTCAAAAAGAGAAGAAATGGGAGGGATTTTAGCAATCCAAAACAAGGTGCTAAATCATGGTGTGGTTAGGAGTAAGGTAAGAAATTCCCCCCCCCCCCCCAATGTATGTGTAAATATGTCATAGTAATTCTATCTAAATTATTGGTATGTAGATAATAATGTATATTCCCCCTCAATGGGAAATCATGTATGTGTTCTCATGGAGAATGTAGTAGTATCAATATGTGAACATATGAGTGTAATGAAAACTATAATATGATAGGTATACCATTAATTATGGGAATTCAAATATTTATAAGATAATTATTTTATATTATTTGAATTGGTTTGAAAATTAATAAATAAAGATCTTAAAGTGAAAAATAAATCCAAAGGATAGAATGATTCTTGGATATATGATAGAAGAAGTAGCGATGAAAAAGATAAAAATTTGCATACAAGGGATATATAAAACTATAAGCTAAGGATCCCATTAAATGGATGCTTATATATTTGAACTATATCATAGGTATCATATCAATATTATATATAATTAGGATAACAGTCATCAATGCAATCATTATCATAGGAAATAACTAACTTCTTAGGTTGTTCTTGAAATTGTGATATGTCATTTTGATTATCTTTTGTATTTTCATATGAGAAAATTACTACACCACTAATTCAATTTGTTTTTAGAGTATGCTCATAATTCTTAGGATGTTTCATCTTATTATGAAATATAGAATGATCTTATATTATTGGTTGAGAATTATGACGAGAAGTAATTTGTTCTTTTAATTTTTGAGGAACCCTAAATTTTGCCTTGTCTTGTTATTTTATGCATGAATTAGATATATTAATTGAATCATTAGAAATTATAGGAATATTTTTATTTGGAAATTTATTCATGAAAATACTTTTTATAAAAGTGATTTCTTGTTTATCTTGAATTTGTTTTTGTGACATTTTTTTGCTAATTTTTATTTTTTTGATATTGATTTTTCATATTTTATTTTCATAATCTGGATTTCTCTAACTTTGATTTTTTAATCTTGTGTTTTTTTTAATTATCCTCAGTTATCCATATTTCCTCTTTGTTTTCCTTTTGTATTTTTTGTTTAAGAGATGTAATATAAGTGTGTTGCTTAATATATTTATTTGTTATAAGATTGCCACAACCAATGATAATTTGTATTTTTTTTTATCTATATCAAAACAACTATATGTGTGATTCCCATACATTCTAAGATATGAAAAATAATATTTTGATATTCTTAGAGGATGCATTTAAGGTAATGTAATCAACCTATTTCAAATCATTTTTCTTAGAAGCTCAATTGGACCTTTTGTATAATTTTTAAGCATTAATTATCAATGTATGTTACTTTTGAATGAAATGATAACTAGATGAAGATATATGATTGACACTATAATTTTATATATTTGTTAAATATTTGTTATTATTTTCAATCGATGTGATATTTTAACTTAAATTCTATTTTTTATTTTGCACATCTTATATTGATTTTCTCATAGGGACTATTTGATCTTGAAGGGATTCACAAACACAAACCTTATGTATATATAATTTAATATTTATATAGACACCATCAATAGGAGGTGTGGGATGTGTAGGGATAGGCTCTTCATTTATATTTATAGAGTCATTGATTATCTATGAGTTACTTTATTCTTGTTGATTGATAACATTGAAAGAATTAGTACTAGAAAGAAATGCATTGTCATCATGTGGTAACCTTATGCTAATATTGCGACATTGTGGCACAAGATTAACATAATGTGAACATAAAAATTATGTGGAAGTAGAGGAAACATCATAAGATGCATTTGAAATACTTTCATGGTTTGCAATTGTAATTTGTGATATTATAGGAGAAGAGGGAGAAAGCCTATCTTCCTTGGTTGAAAAAGAGGAGGAACTATGCCATGTAGGTTTAATATCCCTTATTTGTAAAGGAGTAACTTAGAAATTGATTCTTGATTTGAAATTTATTCATTAATAAATACATTTTTAAAAATAATTTGATCTTGAGTTGATAGATTTACCTCTAAATATTTATTTATTTAAGACTTGAATTGAATTTATTGGTATAAATTATTAATTAATGAAGAAGGTGATTTTGAATAAGATTCCAGGTTTAAATTTGTTTTTATGAACTCAAATTACCAAGTTTCATAAAAATAAAATTGTATATTCATTTTTATATCTTCAAAATAATAATTGTCCACGTATACTTCTTCCATAAGTTTTTCTTATTAAAATCTATCTATTAATTATCATACATAAAAGGCAAATCATGAGTAGAGAAAAATTAAAATTGACTAACCATGATATATAAAATGAATTGAAATAAAAAAAATGAAATAAGTAAAATGTTTATTTATATCAAGTAATATTTCACGTCCAAAGGAGCTAATTATTTTGAATACAACACAATAAAAAAAAATGTATAAAGGATGGCCTAGGAAAGGGATTGAGTGATTATGTAGGCCCTCAAATATAATTTATCTTTTGTATATTAATGTTATCCCAATATTTTATATCACTAAATACATAGGATAAACCATGCCAATAAAACACTATGCCATCTCTGAGGGTTTCATTAGATTAAATTCCCTGGGTGATACCTTCCTATTAGGTGCACCACAGATGAAACTAGATAAAATAGGATTCATATAGTATAAACAAGGGCTCTTATTATTTTTTTGATGTACTATTAATTACATGGATACTATAATCATATAAAAATCACACTTGAGTGCTAAGCATTCCAATTGTGACAACCTATCCTTAGCTTAGCCCTAGACCTTTATTATGGCCTGTTTTCACATTTATCCAACATTTATATAGGCCATAGGCATCCCTAGTCATACCTAAATCCATCCAAGACCCTCATCTTTGTACCCTATCCCTTTATCCATATATACCTAAGGTTATGCCACCTAGATGTTAGTACCATAATAGAGACAATAGTGCCATATGGTGTTAGTATCCCAATTTTGGTGTAATTGTCCTTTCCCTCTTTTCTCCATGAATGGATATATTTACAAATCTTAGACCTCCTAGGTTTGGCCTAGACCTCTTTTATAACCTACATAAGCACTTTATATATATATATATATATATATATATATATATATATATATGAATTTTATCCATTTAACCACTAGATGGAAATTAGATGCAAATTACACATACAAACTCATAACAAGTTGTGTACAATCAAGGTTATGAATTCCTATTCTACCCTACTTCTATATATAACCATATACAACATTTCTAAGCTTGTATTACTTAGATTATATTCTCAATCACATTCAAGTAACCCAATTCTACACATCAACACTTAGGTGGGGAGAACTACATTGAGCTTGATCCCTCTTCAAAATATTGGTATATAGGCAACTCTCATCATAATGGGGTGTTTAAGATGTCTAGCCTACCCCTCTAACAAACACATTCTACTAATTTTGTTAACTATACGCCATAATAATAGGGAGGATTAGGTTTTTCTCATAAAATCAATCAAAATAGGTAATTTATAGGGTTTTAAAACTTGTGCATGTAGAAACAAAATTGACAAAACTAGACACAAGTGCACCAAGAAGTGAATAATAGTTTTGCATAGAGGAAACTACTTATAAAATAAGGATAATAAAACCACATGGAGATACTATCATAGTAGGGTGTTATTTTTTAGGAGGGGTTTTAACACCTAGATCTTATTTATGACACATAGACCAGCCTCTACCTTAGTTTTCAACACCTAGATCATCCATCTCTATGATTTTTTAGCTAAGTTCTTATTTACATTATTTATTAGCATTTTTAAAAATCTCAAATTTTGTGAATTATACAACAAATTAGTGGTTTTATTTATTACATATTTCTACCCTAATTTACTATACTTATCCCTTTAGAAACATAGGATTTACATTTCATCTAAGTCCTAAAAGGTTAAAACATTTGGTGATCCAAAATTTGTTTGAATAATACTCAAACCCTATCCCTAAAAAACCATATAATTTATCTTTCCATCCTTGTAAGACCCTCAACCAGATTTATATTTTATATAATCATGATAATAATGGCATATGTAGTTAATTACTTTTTGATGCAAAGTTTCCTATCTTCTCTTGCATGCTTATTTCCTTTCATTTGTAATGAATTCAAAAATGAAATAAACACATATATACATGATGCTTTAGATAAGTTAAAATATATGTCATATTTAAGATCATTTTATCTTTATCTCATGTGTAATTCATTAACAATCAAACCCTTACACACATAGAATATTTATTACATAAACTAATAACTTATTTCAAGTTTAAATGCCATATCTTATGCATAGGAAAGAATAGTAATTTCCTCCTCATATCTATGAGGGTAATAACTAATTTACCTCTAACCAAGTCCATGCTATCACTCCTACATTAAATGAATTGACCTATAATATTGTTACTAATTCCCATACTCAGCTTATCCACACATATCTCCTACAAGGTGTGTGCCTACGTGTTCAATCTAAAGCATCAAGGTTTTAAGACCCTAAGGGATCAAATTATCAATATGATCAAGCTAATATGATATTCAAAAATTCAAAATCAATTATTAAGTGAAAAGGTCACATCATTGGAAAATCACATTACTTGTATAAAGTCTTTAGAATATGATAGTGTTCATCATGTATACACATCTACACCTAGAAAAGTTGCTCCTAACACTCTTTCATATCCAAATCATAAATTAAAACATAATGCATCTATTATAAGTGATTCAAAAATATTTCATAGGTCCAATAAGATTTCAAGTGAGATAGTAATGTAAATTATTAAAGTTAAGTTTATCAAACTACCTCTTCTAAACTCTATAAGGAGATACAAATATTATTGTGTATATCATAGAATGCATGGGAATCACACTAATTAATGTTTTTCATTGAAAAGGAAAATATAATATATAATGGATACAATTGACTCAAACAATGATAAATCATCTATACAACATACAATGGCACATATAAAAATTCAAAAAGGGTCAAAATTAGAAATAGTAAAAAAATGGTTACCCAAGCAAAACTCAGAACAACAACAGGTTCACAAAGCACAATCAAAGAAAGAAATGGTAAAAAAAGCATAGGTAAAGTAAGTAAACTATTCAAATCTACCTCTTTAAAATTAGGCTTAAGTTTCAAATTAGTATGATTTTGGTCAAAAATATCTACAATGGTTTGATCATCATGGTCAAGGTTTGTGTGAGCAAGCCCAAGGTGTCACTAATCCTATTCTAATAATTTATAATGTTGGACAACAAGGTTTGGGATTTATTTAAAATATTAAAACAAATCATTCAAATATATAGTTTATCAAGGAACAAAGTCCCTATACACATGAAATTTTACAAAAAGAGCAAGAAATTAAGTTGCAAAGTCAAAATCATGCTAATATAACAAGCATTCTAAAAAAAGGCTTTCTAGCAAAAGAGCCTCCTAAGAACCATATTCCTACAATAAATCATTGTTTCAAAGGGAAAAATTTCAATAAATATTCCAAAGCATAATGCATAAAGGTCAACTCCACAATATGAGGCAATTCACTTTAACATTCATGGTTATTATGACTATTATGATTTCAATGATGAATAATGCTTAGATTCATACCGTAACACTATTCAACTCTAATATAGAAATCATACTACATGAGATATTACCATTCCTATTTTTGGCACATGCCACATTGATAGTGAGTTTCCCATGAGACTCATTAGTTAGTATTGTTCCTCCTTTCGTATGCATATTTTTCTTATTTCTTGTTTCTTGTCCATAGTTTCATTTTCATGTTGTTTGTACATAACTTATATCTATAAAACACAAAAATAATACAATATTTAGAAAACACAAAAACATTCAAATATTTACATATAGAACTTAAAATTATAGATCGTATACATTTCCATGCTTACATTTCTTATATTTTATAGACACTACATATGCTAGTTATATTAGTATAATAAGTTTTATCATACATACATGCTTCACTTATTCTAATCGAGTGCTTGTAGATTGCTATAGGACTCATGTCCACTAAATTTATCTAGATTTGTTTTTATCTACCCACTAAGGGCATATACATGGATACATGGGTTCTTTATTTGACACATTTTCCCCTTTTGAGGTACCCTATACACAATTTCTATTACTAGGTTACATATTTCTAAAATATACATCAAATATTTAGAATTTTTATATCTTGATATTGATTATGCTACACTTATATTTTTTTTTGGTGATTTGTATTACATGTTCATGTATAATTTCATTTATATCTTTCCTAGTTTATAGTTTATTATGTATATATGCTTCTTTGATTAGAGGTCATTTGAATATGTCATTGTTCTATAGCTATATGCCATCTCTTTTCATTATATGTATGTTTTATACATGTTCCCATGTTCTTATTTATGCCTTCTTGATTAGGTATGTGGACATTTGAACATGTACTTATATGTGACTCTAAGCCAACTTGATTGTCTATGTGGACATTTGAATATGTCCTTGTATGTCTTGCTTTCTCAAATTTAGTGAAATGTTACCATGTCCCTTGTATTGTCCCTTGTACTTTGTGTGCATCATGTGTGTTGTATGTATGCTTTATTGTATGCGTTATGTCCATGAAACTTGTCTCTTTCATTTGACACACTCCATTTTTAGATTTCATGAGGGACCTCATGCATCTTGCCTTCTTACTTAGGTTCCATGATGGACATCATGCCCCATCCCCCTAGGTAGTTACTCAATTATTACCTAGATTTTTCGTTACGTACATTATCATATCTTTCTTGATATCCTTGTTAATGTTAGATAAAACATACATTACATATTAACAAATTACGCTCAGATTATCTCACATTATGATATTATGTATGCACATTATATTAGGTTATTATATAAATATTATATATAATCCATCTAACATAGATATTGTAGATATTTTTATTTTGAGAAATTATTTTCATAGGTTGACTAATTCCCCTCAAATTCACTCAGTATATTTTTCATTAGATAGGCTCAAATTATAGAAATCAAAATCAAGTAAATGCAATGGGAAATAGGGACAAAGATCAGTAAAAATTTCACATAAATCAAGATATTAGACATTAGTACCCAAATTAGGACACTAGTGCCACATGATGCCACTATCTAAGATATGGTGTTATTGTCTAGTAGCCTTAGTTTTATGAAAATTATAGATTGGCTATAAAATTATAGCATGTATAATCTAGGTTTACATAGGTTCTATTACATAGTTACTATTTTAACTCATATTCATACCAGATTAATCATATTAGGGGCATCATGCATGGAATTATAATTCATGTTTTAGTTCAAATATATATATATATATATATATATATATATATATATATATATATAAAATTACAACTCAGCCCAAAATTCATATGCTTAGATATCAAATTTGGGGGCATGTGCATGTCACATTATTTCTATATGCTCACTTACATGCTAATTGATTAGATGGAATGGAGAAAACGATGCCATTCTCTATGTTGTATACATAAAACACATGTTCCATGTTACAAAGATTCATTCCTTACTCCATCTATATAGGTTGGCATTCTTGAGTGGCTTATATATATATATATATATATATATATATATATATATATATATATATATATATATATATATTATTACAACTCAGCCCAAAATCCATATGCTTAGATATCAAATTTAGGGGCATGTGCATGTCACATTATTTCTATATGCTCACTTACATGCTGATTGATTAGATGGAATGGAGAAAACCATGCCATTCTCTATGTTGTATACATAAAACACATGTTCCATGTTACACACTAGATTCATTCCTTACTCCATCTATAGAGGTTGGCATTCTTGAGTGGCTTAAATCCACCTGATATACCCGAGTGGCCATAAAGCTAGCATATCTATTTAGATATCTCTAATTAAACATTTCTAGTTACATCATGCTATTTTCGTTTCAGATGCATATACTACACATGGGTAGGTAATAATGGAATCATAGTCTACTTGAGTTCTTGTGCCACATACATGAGAGGGTTAGACATATCATTAGTCCAATCCAAGATATTCATAGTTCATAATCCACCAAGCAGGGGTGGGCAATGATGGAGTCAAAAAATAGATTGAGTTCTTGAGCCACCCCATTGAGAAATCCATCTTCTTAGTCCAAGATATTCACTGATTGATCACTGTATACACATAGACATAGGTTATCACTAGGTTTATGTATTAGTTCATGTACCCAATTAGGTTTATTTTTTCATTTCCTCTCTCTTATCCCTTTACTCAATTTTACTTATTTACTCAATTTTATCTTTTCTTTTAATATATCTTAAGTAAAGATTTATCTATACATGTTTTACTTGTAAGACACACAGTGGAGCATACTTCACATACTCATATTTAAATTCATAGGCTTTTATTATTAGGTAAGTTTAGGTATGCTTCTTTTTCCTTTATCTTAGGAATTTCACTTTGATACATTTCTAAAATAAAGGGGCAACAAATGTAATTACCTAAAAATGACACTTGAGTGCTAAGAGTTCTACTTGAGACTACCTGTCCCTATCTTATCCCTAGACCTATCTTAGGGCCTATTTTCACACTTATCTAGCCTTTGGGTGGGACACAAGAATCCTTACTCATACCTAAAGTAATCTTAGACCCTCATATTTGCATCCTGGCCCTTCATGCCTTAGGTTTTTACCATCTAGACACTAATGTCATAATAGGGATAGTAGCACCACATGGCACTAGTGTCCCAATTTTGGTGATATTGTCTTTTCCTTCCTTTTTCCACAAATGAATATATTTTCAAAGATTAAACCTCATAGGGTTATCCTAAACCTCTTTTAACACCCACATAATCACATGAACAATATGTATACATGACTTTTAGCCCTCTAACCACTAGATGGAAATTAGATGAAATTTACAAATACAAACTTAAAACAAGTTGTGTACATATAAGATTATCAATCTTTATTATTCCATACTTATATATACATCCATATATGACATTATTAATTTTAGATTACTTATATTTCTAGTCTCAATCACATTAAAATCACTCAAGTCTACAATCGTACTAGATTCACTTTTACTTGCACCAATAATTAGGTGGGGAGAACTACATTAAGATTGATACCTCTTTGGAATATTGGTATGTAGGCAAATCTCGTCACAATTAGGTGTTGAGGATGTCCAACCTACCCCACTAAAAACATACTGTACTGC
>JARHVA010000423.1:2232500-2325000 GCA_037957365.1 Torreya grandis | reverse complement strand
GTGAAGATAAGATCACTATCAATTATAATGATTTTTAGGCTATACCACAAAAAATTTGAACTTATTTGAGAAAATTATACTATATAGGCTATATATGATTGTGATAAGGTGGAAAATGAAAATATTTTGTGAGATTATACAAAACTACCATGATGAATTTTTTAAATTTGGACCTCTCCAACCTTGTAATGAAGCTAATGGAAACCTTGCTATGCCCTTAACTATTAGCATGTCTAGAGATATGTATAGTTGATTTTTGGATTGCATAACCCTTTTTCATATTATTTTACACACACACACACACACACACACACACACACACACACACACACACACACATATATATACATACATAAATACATACATATATATATGTATGTATGTGTGTGTGTATATATATATATATACACACACACACACATACATACATAAATATATATATATATATATATATATATATATATATATATATATATATATATATATATATATATATATAAACACACATACATATATATATATATATATATATATATACATACATATATATATGTATGTATATATATATAATATATACACACACATACATACATATATATATATATATACATACATACACACACACACACACACATATGTATGTGTGTGTATATATATCTATTATATATACATACATACATACATACACACACATACACACACACACACACACACACACACACACACACACACACACACACACACACACACACACACACACACACACACACACACACACACACACACACACACACACACACATGTATGTATGTATGTGTGTGTGTGTGTGTGTGTGTGTGTGTGTGTGTGTGTGTGTACACACACACACACACACACACACACACACACACACACACACACACACACATACATACATGTGTGTGTGTGTGTGTGTGTGTGTGTGTGTGTGTGTGTGTGTGTGTGTGTGTGTGTGTGTGTGTGTGTGTGTGTGTGTGTGTGTGTGTGTGTGTGTGTGTATGTATGTATGTATATATAATAGATATATACACACACACATACATGTGTGTGTGTGTGTGTGTGTGTGTGTGTGTGTGTGTGTGTGTGTGTGTGTGTGTGTGTGATTATTAGGTTGGCCTATGGGATGTGCATTGCCTTGGTAGACTATATATATGAGGTAGGGTTAGTTTTTCATCATTGTATTAGAATATATGTTGCCCATGTTTTTTGATATAATTCCATATAATTGTGATATATTGATGTATTAATGATTATTTTATGAATTAATATTATTCTAAGTGGTATCAAAGTGTCAATTTGGGTTATAATTATGTCAAAACCACTAGATCTTTAAATTTAAATATATATCACAAATAATTGTGAATTTACTTGAAAATTTCATACTAGAGTTGAGAAATAACTAAATTAATATTCTTTTAAAATTTCAACTCATTTGGATATTTTTTCAAAATTTATCTCCATTTTAGTGTTTTTTCATAAATTTGCTCCATAGATCACAATTTGTAAAATTTTTCAAACTTATTAACATTTTTGGAAAAACTTAGTTTATGTCTATTATTTGATATTTATGATTTGAGGTTGACACATTTAAAAAAAATTATGGTCAAATTTGGGTCAATAGGGAAAAATAAGGTTCACCATAAAGCCTTCATATGTCTGATCATAACACGCATAGATGTGGGGAAGCGAAAAACACCACTAAAATTACTTCAGGGGTTGAAATGGAGTCTGAATCATCAGATATGATTTCTCAAATTCAATAAAACATACATGGCATAATGTAGAAGGATGTGCAAGTCCAAACTCAAATGTCAATAATACAAGGGGAGCTTAATGGCATGAACAATTAGTTGTAGTAGATCATGACATAATTGGCTACAATTTCATCTCATTTACCACTAAAAAACCGTCAATGTTTTTCTTCTTGTCCTTCTCTCAATAATAACACTACCAATATGGGTGTAAAACCAATGTTACCAAAAGTGGACTTACACAAGTTTGAGGGTAAGGATATAATCACTTGGATCACTAAAATTTAAAAATCTATTTGATCTACACCAAACTCATATCTCTTAAAAGGTGGTCATGGCATCTGTGTATCTATAACCTGAGCCATTCATTTGGTATCATTGGTTTTGTTCTCAAAAGAAGAATATTATTTCTCTTATTACATGGTCAATATTCTATGATGAACTAATGTCTCACTATTGGGATAATTTTTTTGAAAACTACTTTAACTAGTTAGCCAAACTAAGAAAAACAAGAACAATGAAGGATTATGTTCATCAATTTAATAATCTATCCTTATGTGTGGAAGATACCACCAAGGCAAATCTGACTGAGCTTTTTTTGGGTAGACTAAAAGATAGTATTCAATTAGAGGATCGTATGTTTAACCCCAAAATTATATCCAAAGTTATACCAAGGGCATGATTATTAGAATAAAAAGAGATGATCAACCACCATCCTTTCACTACTAGCCAGTAATGCACCTTCCTAACTCCATCACTACCTCAACCTACCAAACTGACACCACAACAAATTGAGGAGAATCATGCCAAATGGTTATGTTATGATTGTGATATCAAATGGAACAAAGGTCATCAATGTGATGAAAATAATTTATTTTACATTTAAGGGGTTGGCAAGGATGAAGAAGATGAGGCATCTCATGAGGGTTTTGAAGGACCCAAGGATTAATCTATATATTCTCAACCTACTATCTCCTACCATGCCCTTGAAGGTATTTCTACTCCTCAAACTCTTAAGGTGGTGGGTTTCATTAAGAAATAGAAGGTCATGGTGTTGATTGACTCACGTAGTACACACAATTTCATCAATAGTATTGTTTTATCTACCTAGCCCAAAAATTTCAAGTCATGATTATAGATGGTGATATAGTTAATTGTTCTAAAAAATTCCATAGTATTAAGTTAGAAATTGGGGACTATTTTATAGAATATTCTATGTTTGTTATTCCTATGGGTAGGATTGATATTATTTTGGGAGTTAAATGGCTCACTAAATTGGTTAATAGTGGGATTAATTCCAATATCTATTCATGCATTCTATTTTGAAGGCAATCTAGCTGAATTGTAGGGATTAAGATTTAAATATCCACAAGTGGTTAGTTCACATCAAAATTCCAAGATGTTGGAAAAAGGTGCTTAAATATTTGTGGTGCACTTGTTTTCCATTAATGTTCAAAAACCTAAAGATTCTACCCATCCTAATTTACAATAAATATTGGATGAACATTCAATTGTTTTTGGCCCCATACTAAAAGGTCTTCCTCCTAACTATAACCATGATCATTCCATCAAACTTATTCCTAGAATTACACCACCCAACATCAAACCATAAAGATATCCTCATTCACACAATAGTAAAATTAAAAAAATGGTACAAGATTTGTTAGAGGTAGGAACCATTTTTCATAGCCAAAGTGAATATTCTTCTCTAGTAGTCATGGTGTGAAAGAAGGATGAAACTTAGAGTATGTGCCCAGATTATAGAGAGCTTAACAAGTTCACTATAAAAGATAAGTTTCTTATTCTTGTAATTGATGATTTTTTAGATGAATTACATGGTGCTATTTATATTTACTAGATTATATCTTCACTATAGGTGTCATCAAATCTAGATCTGTGTGAAAGACATTCTTAAAACAACCTTTCATATTCATGAAGGCCATTATGAATTTTTAGTCATGCCTTTTGATCTCACCAATGCATCATCCACCTTTTATATTTTTATGAATATATTTTTTATGAAATTTTTTATAAATTTTCTACTTGTATTTTTTAATAACATCCTTATTTATAGAAAAATTTGGGAATACCACTTTCAGCATATGAAATAGGTACTCTCAGTTATTGAGCAACATTAGTTGTATGCTAAAATATCCAAATTTTATTTTGGAGTTTGGGAAGTGGAATATTTGGGGCATATTTTATCACATAAGGGAGTAAAATTTAATCCTAAAAATTGAAGCCATCATGGAGTGGTAGATTCCTAAGACACTTAAGCAACCAAGGGGATTTCTAGGTCTAACTAGTTATTACTATAGGTTTGTTAAACATTATGGTAGTATTTCAGCACCACTCACTTCCTTGTTGAAGAAGTACTCCTTCCATTAGACTAATATTTCTACCAAGGCATTTGAATAACTAAAAATGGCTCTATGCACTATCCCGGTATTGCCTACTATAGATTTTTCTAAAATTTTTGTGGTTGAATGTGATGCATTTGGATATGGTATGGATGTAGTACTCATACAAGAGGGTAGGACCATTTTATTTCAAATTCATTAATTGAAGGATAAAAATTGTATTAAACACATCTATTAGAAAGAGATGATAGCTATTATACATGCATTCAAATAATAAAGACCTTATCTATTAGGTCGTCACTTTTAGGTAAAGATTGATCATGATAGCCTTAAATATTTTTTGGAAAAATGATTATCCTATGAAGAGTAACAAAAATTGGTGAGGAAAATTTTAGGTTTTTCTTTTGAAATAATTTAAAATAAAGGAAAATAAAATGTAGTGGCTGATGCACTATCCAAGGGATATGAACCAGTTGATGCATTGTTATGTACCATGACCATTTGGTAGGTAGACTGGCTCAAAAAAGTAAGGGAAAAATGGGAGAATGATAGTACTACCCATACGTTAATTCAAAATATGTAGCAAGGTTCATATGGGATTGATAAGTTTACATGGAATGGGAATGCATTATGGTAAAAAGATAAATTATATGTGTCAAAATTCTCTTTTCAAACAAAAAGTCCTTCAAGAACTTCATGTGTCTCCACTTGGTGGTCACATAGGTTATCTAAAATCCTATCATAGAGTCAAGAATGATTTTTTTAGAAAATAAACAAGGGGGATGTATATAAATATGTGACCAAATGTATGGTCTATCATCAAAATAAAGGTGAAACCATTAAAACCCCAGGTCTTTTACATCCCTTATCCATCCCTAGTCAAAGATGGGAAGAGGTATTTATGAATTTAATTATTGGGTTACCATGATCTTAAGGTAGAAATGTTATCATGGTTTTTGTGGATATACTCATAAATTATGCTCATTTTTGTTCTTTATCTCAATCATTGTTGGTTAGTATAGTAGCTTATGCCTTCCTCAATACAGTTCAAAAATTGCATGCTACTCCCAAAAGTATTGTCACTGATTGAGATCCCATATTCATTAGTAATTTTTGGACATAATTTTTTGCATGTTTGGGATCCCAATGAGATCATATATCATCTTATCATCCTAAATTATATGGACAAACTAAGGTAGTCAACAAGTGTCTAGAAGGGTACCTTGATTTATTTGTGTTAGATAAAGAGGATAAATGGGTTCAGTGGTTGCCCTTGGTTGAATGGTGGTATAATAATTTATTATATAGTTCATCAAACATGTCTCCTTTCAAGGAATTATATTGGTACCATCCTCCATCCTTCACTTCACCCTTGAATAACCACCTAAATATGTGTTCATTAGAGGAACACCTTCAACATTAATATGAAGTCCTTGCTAGTTTGTGCGAAAATTTATCTTTAGCATAGAATCGCATGAAGTAATGGGTAGATCAAAACAAGAGTGAGAAGAATTTTGAAATTGGTGATTGGGTATTTGTTTAATTTCATCCATATAATAATATGTCATAAAATCAATGGAAAAATGATAACAAGTTGTCTCCCAAGTATTACGACCCTTATCAGATCTTGCAAAAAATTGGTAATATGGCCTACAAGCTAGAATTTCCTCCATCCAATCAAATTCATTTAGTGTTTCATGTATCTTACCTTAATAAGTTCATTATAAATAAGGTTACCAATCAAACCAAGTTACCAAAACTAGATGAGGAAGGGAGGGTTATTATTGATCCTAAAGCAGTCCTTTAAACACACACTAAGTAGCTGCAATCCAAACTGATTATAGAGTATCTAATCAAATGGAAGAATATGCCTTCTAAATATACTACCTATGAGGGTGAATCCTTCATTAAAAAACATCTAATATTCCTTCAACATTGAGGATAATATTTTTTTGAAGGTTAGGTTCATGTTACACCCTTAACAATTGATATGTCTAGGGATATGTGTAGCTGACTTGTGGCTTACATAAACCTTTTGCATATTATTTTACATTTATATATGCATTCATATGCTTAGTAGGTTGGATTATGGGTTGTACATTGCCTTGATATACCATATATAAGAGGTATGGTTAGTTTTTCATCATCATATTGAAGTATTCATTTCTTATTGTAAGCATTTGGGAGGTTACCCCCTCGAAGTGGCTTATCTATTATTCATATTTTTTGGTATATTGCCATATCATTATGATATATTGTTGTATTTATTCTTATTTGGTGAATTAATATTATTATAAACCTCTCCCTACCTCTATCTAGGTATGGATAATGGATACATAAGACCTTGTGTTTTAATTGTTTCTCCTTTGTTTTGTTGACAAACCATGCACTTTTCCACAATTTTTTCTATATCCCCCTTGAGTGCATCCAAAAATAAATCTTTATTGATTCAATGATATGTCTTAAAAAATATTGAGTGCCCCTATTGTAGTTAGATGAATCTCTTGAATGGTCTTATGTTTGGAGAAAAAATAATTACATAGGTATAATCTATATTTATACCATAATGTGTTCCCTTTCCACTCATTTTTTTAGAAACACCCAAACCATGATAAATATTTATAATAAGTACCGATGTACCCATATCATTCTCCCATTATGATATAGCTTATTCTAACCAATCTACTTGTCAAATAGTCATTGTACATAATAATGTGTCAACTAATGCATCCTCGTAGAAAGTGCCTCTACTACTACATTCTCTTTTCCTTTCTTATAGACTATTTCAAAGTTACATCCCAAAATTTTAGTTACCCATTTTTATTTTTCTTGTAATTAGAATCATTGTTCCAAAAATTATTTTAAACTATCATGATTAGTCCCTACCTGAAAGTGTCTACTCATCAAATAAGGTCTCCATTACTTTACTACATGAAGGATAGCCATCATCTCTTTCTTATAGATTGGCTTGAAATTGTTTATTACCTTGAGTTAATAACTCCTAAATGAAATGTATCTTCCTTATTGTATGAGTATTTATCCCATGCTATATTCCTATGCATCACATTCAATAATATTTTTTTGGAAAAATCAAGGGTCATCAAAACTAGAGTGGTGAGCATAGCCTCTTTCAGGGTCTCAAATTCCTAGATAGATGGTTCAGTCAAATAGAAGGAATCTTTATTCAATAAGTATGTGAATGTATTTTCTATGTTTACATAATTATTCTTAGAGTCAACTTTGACTCCTTCATATGGAATAATATGACCCAAGTAATCCACCTCATGGACTCTAAAAACAAAATTGGAAGGTTTCACATAAAGCTAATGTTTTATATAACTAATAGTACTTATTTCACATGCTTCAAATGTGTTTCCCAAGTTTTATTTTAGATTATGAAGTAATTAAAAAATGCCAACATTAACTTCCTTAAAAAAGGCCTAAAATAATATTCATCAAAATTTGAAATGTATATACTACATTTGTGAGACCAAAAGGCATGACCATAAATTAATAATGGCATTCATGAGTTATAGGAGATATTTTAGGAATATACTCATCTTTGATCCAAATTTTATGATACCCAAAACAAAGATCTAGTTTGGTAAAATAGACAACACCATATAATTAATCTAAAAAATTTTAATTAATGGAATAGGGAGCTTATTTTTTATGGTGTACTTTTTGAGTTCTCTATCCTTGAATAAATCCTCCAAGTGTCATACTTATTCAACAACATGACCATTGGGGAACAATATTCACTTTAACTATGTCAGATAATACCTACCTCCATCATCTCTTATACCATCTTTTTAATTTCACCTTTTTGTGCATATGGATACATGTATGGTATAATGTTCTATATTTTACTACCAAGAATTAGTATTTTGGAAATATTATGTTCTCTACTTAGTGGTAGTAATTTTTTAATTGTACCAAAAACTATTGGGTGGTCATCAAGAATCATTTGTAAATTTGGATGTGTAGACATGATTTTTAGCTAAACTTATATGAAAAATAAATATGATACAAATACTTCAACCCCATTTTAAATAATATTTATCATATTATTTGAAATAACTAGATGAGGATACTTTTCTTGTAATCCACATAGTTCATATTCCTACATTTAGAATTAAATCACATGAACAATTCTTGTAAATTCATCTCTATTGTGCCCAAACTCATTAGCCATTATAATCCCAAAACAAAGTTACCCCAACCCATGGGAATAGATACCATAAGATAATTTAGTATTTATTCCCCCATATAAATATTAATACTATGTAATTTTATAAATCAATTGATTATGCTGCCATATAAAATCATGACTTGAGATTTTGAAGAAAAAAAATAAAAAAATTCAAATGAGTAGCCAACTTACTATTGATAAAATTCTTTCTACTTTTTGAAACAATAAACACTATAACCTTATATTTATTGAGTAATCCCACCAAATTAAGAGTTTGAGGGATAATTATACTTCAAATGGAATGACAAGTGATATTAGGGTGAGAATATTTAGATTCCTCTTCTAGATCTTCCATACATTCACCCAAGGCCTCACCATCTTCTTCGTATTAATTGCATCCTTTAATGTAGAAAAAATTATTTTCATAACATTTATGTAATTTTATCCACTTGATGTCATAACCAAAACATAAACCTTTATCACATTTCTCTTAAATTTGATAAGGTGTCAATCTTGTAGGTTATAAAAATGATGGTTTCATGAAATTACATTCACGACCATAAGTTAAATCCCTTATTTTGAACATATATATTTCCTCTACCTAGTGTGAAAATGGTATGGATTCTAAAATAGATGCTATATTAACCATGTGAATCTTAAGTTGGATGTTATACTTGATCCCTCTACCCCTAAATAATAGGTCAGACATGTTGTTCTCATTGATGTCATCCACACATAAGGATAGATTCTAGAATTACTAAATAAAATTCTTAATAGTACCTTTTTTTCACAAATTTTCTAACTGATTGAAGTAGTTTTATGAGACTTTGCTATGTTATTTCATCCCCATCTCTGTAATAAACACCAACCAGGTAAAATAATCATCCTTCGTTTTATTTTGAGCACATAACCACCTATACCAAATGATTTTTTTAGGTTATAGATAGAGATATGTCATGATCAAATTTTACACACATGGGTTATGATGTATATCAAATAAATTTTCTATTTGATTTATTCAAGTGAGTGGATCCTTACCATAACACTTGTATATTTCCAATTTTGGTAGCATGTACTTTGAACCAGTATTCAATTTAAGATATTTTAGATTTAGAGAACTTGATTGGAATGGTGGAGGGTTATTTTGTGGAAGTTGAGCCATAATAGTAGTCAACCTAGTAATTAAAGTTGAAAGATAATTCTTCATATAATCCATTAAAAATTTTACTACATAGATATCACCCTTCCTCACTATGTTTTGTATATCTAACTAAATTTGTTGAACTACATCATAAACTAATGGATCTAAAGTTCTAGAATCCATGTCATCCTTGTGAGGAATTTTTGGAATGTGTTGGCATTTAATGTGTCTATGAGTGCTATGACAAACCATGTACAAAACATAGGATGAAGGGTTTTTTTCTAAAAAAAGTGTAACAATAGATTATGTAGTTGTGATCATCTCATTAAGATGAATCCAATAACTACTAATTTTCATAGGGGTGTGAAAAAAATTAAAAAATATTTATTTTTTAATTTTTTCAAAAAGGATTCTAATAATAATATAGTGAATAAAAATTTAGTTTCTTCTCATATTACAAGTTATGTTTTTTAAATCCTTCAGATCTTTTGATTATTGTAACACTAGATCCAAATATAACAGCATGGAAACTAACCCAAATCGATGCTATGATACTATTTGTAATGAATTTACTTAGATGCTTCATAATAATGGAATAATATATCATATAATTGAGATAAAAATAACTATATCCACAAAAAACATTGATAAAATATCAAAATAATTCATATTAATGATTGAGACACTTTTAAGGGGAAACCTTGACAATATTGCAATAAGAGAAGAATTCTAAATTTGATGATAAGAGACTAACCATTACCTCTTATATATAATCTACTCATCCATGGTTATTACATAGGTTGACCATACTAAAAATATAGAGAAAGACATTAAGATAATATGAAAGGTATGTAAACCACAAATCAGCCACACATATCCCTAAACACATTATAAGTTAAGGGTATAACACCATTATAAAAAATGCACAGTGCCTTCCTATTCACACTATCTTCATAATTTTAGTGATGGATTTATATGATTTTTTATGTTTATGATAAATTAGAATGCAAGAATTGATTTGGTAGATATTAATTTCATTGCTTTCAATTGTTTTGCATCTTATGTTTATTCTATCATTTGTTTTATCTAATTACATTTGATGTATTGTGATTGTTTCATACTTATCTTTCAAATATGATGTTTGTCATGTATTTTATCCTATCTACTTTTTTGTATGTTTTATAATAATTTTACAATATTTTTCTAGTTACATGTCATTGGTTTGATTTAAATTAAGTTTTCATGTATTTTACATTAAATATTGTTTTCAATTTATTTATTTGTTTGATTATTTTTTATTTAATTACATTTATTATTTCTTTATCTTTTGTTTGATGTAGATGTTATTTATCTAAATACATTGGAAACTATTGTTATCAATTTCTTTAATTATATAATTTATATTTGATTTAGATTTAATATCTATCTATTTGGTGTCTTTATTACAATATTAATACACATATTTTATTTAATATATGTTTTATGTACTTAGTTCAGATGTCATTTATACACTTATAATTTCATTATATATATTTTTTATATAATTTTATGTTCTATCTCATATGTTTCATTATATTCTAATAAATTTGAGAATATATATATATATTCTCAAATTTATTAGAATATAATGAAACATACGAGATAGAACATAAAATTATGATATTACATGAACCCATGCTACAATTCTACATCTATATAAGTAGAAGATCGACATTTATCTTATATAAAATAATGTACCAAAACAATTATATATATATATATATATATATATATATATATATATATATATATATATATATAATGTTTTCTACATCTCATGTACATCCAAGTAAAAATAAAAATACATACATTCATGGCTAGTAGCCTCCTTCATCCTAGGTGAGGGAGGGGATATGCTTTGCTAAGATATCACATCTCAATCCTATATGAGAGATATATACAAGGTATTTTTCCATTTATTTGGATACACACCAATTCCTCTAGTTTAGTAATCTAAAATGCTAATGTCTACTTTATAGATACTATGGCTAGTATGGTGTCCATTTTCACCACTCTTTTAATTGATGCAACTACTTGGGTCGTATATACATTTTGTTGAAATAAATCTAAATACTATCAAGATACATCCTAGCCCACATTATAGTAACACTATCGAAGTAGATGGATTAATATCTTGGCCTCATATTTTAAAGGCTCATGTAGCATTTCTAACCAATCTTAACCAAATAACATGATCTCTTGAGTATAGTGCTACAAGATTTAACATAGCTTCCATTTCATGCTCTATTAATAGGACACATAATATATGTGATGGGTGGGATCAATCATCAAGACACACCATGTCATATTTATATAATATTAAAATTTAAAAAAATCAACATCATTTCATGATTCTAAAATAGAAAATTAGATCTAGTTAGCACTATAATCTAGCTTGTCTATATATATATATATAAAATATAGATAATCATCACATATCATTAGCCATAAGAAAACCATAATACTTATCTCCATTATCTCTTTGGTGATCCACAAAGGTTACCAATAAACTCTCTAATCAAAACTAGACCTGGCCATTCTTGTATCCACCAATGTCATCACATGGTATATGTTTGAGATAATTATTGTGGTAACTCCACCATATACACATCTAGAACATATTTTTATATATTTATAAATTTAATGATATTTTAAACCATTGTATCCTCTTCCAATGTTATGGAGTGTCTTGAGGTCTTAAAACTAGAAGCACCACTAGTGACTCTTATCATGTATCCCCCTTCATCTCTCTAGCATGTCTCACCTTGTAGGGTGGAAAGGATAATAGTGTTACAAGAAGTGTCTCCCCAAAATTAACTCTAAAAATAACACATTCCACCAAGTATAATGTTTGGTCACCTCGACCTAACCTTAACCTTACATTATGGATGGCCATGATGGCCACCTATCCATAGTCCCTTGATATGGAATCCATATGATCTAATATATATAGATGGTGTCAAATATAAGATATATTATTATACTCCTTAATGTAATAACTTGTGTTTATCATGTAAACTAGTGTTTATTATCTATAATATGGTGAATAAGCCTCATAAGGTGGTATATAAGTAACCTCTCATATACCTAAGAGGAAAATAATATGAATGTTTCCCTTGTCTATTACTCTATAGTCAAAAAAAATTAAATATCATACTCTGTCTATACCTAGATGATCAATACCATGAATTTCATTGTGCCCTACTTTAAAGTGTCCAAAAAAATGAGGATGGAAAATAAAGGAACACCTCTATACAAATTGTGACATAATATTTATCTAGTCATCAAGCTTGTCATTACCTTTTGGATGTTGAGAAAATATAAAACATTAAATATAATAATCACACAATGAGATAATGATGGTCATCTATATTTTAACCCATAGACTAACGATAAAAATCCTATCTATTGGATACTATTTGAGGTGAATAAAAAACCACACGCATACTTGCAATGAAATTCACCATATATATATATATATATATATATATATATATATATATATTACTACCCATTTTTTATTTTTTATTGATATTTATCTTTATACTTTCCATAATGCACTACATAAATCTAAAATCCAATGGACAAGGAAACTCCACAAATAATTGTTCATGGTTTTTTTAATATGAGATTTGTGGGATAGATATGAAAATTAAATGACTTAGCTAACTTATTAATTATTTTATAATTAATAAATTTATTTAAAGTTGTAAAATAACATCAAAAAGGAAGAGCACTAATAAATACATATACATTTGTATCAATTGAGTATATTAATTAATTATATGATTAATTTTTTATTTGAAATGAAGAAATGAAATTTAATTTAATGTTGTACAATTCCCAAGTAATAAGATCATATGTGGGAAAAATCTAGTTAGAGTAAAACTAACTTTAGGTTGAGTTAGTCCAATGTATGTATTTCTAAATTTATTTTTGGGTGTAAATATTGTATAAAAGATAAAATACAGATCATTGAGAGAAGTTGTCTATTTCAAGCTCTTAAAAAATATATGGTTGTAACTTTATGTATGGAGACACATATTATTAATCATTAAGTGTTTGAAATTTTTTAATATTGAAATCCTTATCCTTGGTTTATCATCCATTTAATTAACTCATAATATATAATATAACATCCCTCTATTAATGGGTTAACCATAGTTTGGAAAAAGAGTAGGATTGGGAAGCAGGATTGGATTCCACCACCTGTAAGATGTTTCAAACTAAATTTTGATGGAGCCTCTAGGGTGAATCTAGGAGAACTCGACCCCTTCTTGGCACTTATAAAAAATATTAGCAAACACCTAAGAGAAATTGGAGGTTTTCTCTTCTATATAGTTTAACCATTGCTTCCGAGAAGGAAACACGATAATAGATTTCCTTATGAATTATGGAATTGAACAAGCTAAATCCTGTAGGTTTATAACATAGAGAGGCATGGGAAGATTTCCTATCCCTCTCCCAATTTAAGATGGGTTGACTCACTATCTCCTTTCTCTCCTTTTGTATTGATTTTGTCAAAAATCAATTTCAAAATTAGTATGTTTAGAAGGGAGTATTTTTAGTGGCATTTTAATTTAGTAGAGTCTATAATGATGGTTTTTTCTCCAATGCAATATTTCATCATGATCTTGACAAATCCTCTTAAATTTTTGATCATTTGGGGATGAAAATAATTAATGTATTAGTGGTAGGTTTTATTGGATGGGATGGTGGTAGTACGTGACATGAGGGAGTTGAGATACTTTCCTCATGTGTATTGTGTTCTTGATTTTCTTGGCTCATTTTAGCAGTCCAATGAGAATTTTTTATCACTACCTTAGTTCCTCCTAGCTCCAATGGTTGTTGGTGCTCTAGGAACGTCTTACTATGGATAAAATAATAGAAATCAACCTATCCATACCATGCATTTACGGTGGTATCCAAGATTGGGAGATGGATTTTGATGGCTTGATCTTAAGAGCTTGTCTGAATCATATATTTTTAATGCTAATTGAGGATGTATTTAAATCTATTTCAAGTGTTATTAGGTAGGATTTTTTGATGTAAGGAGTCCTTTATAAGGTTAACTCCAAGATTGTTTCTATCTTCATGTCAAATTTGATTTTTTTGGTCTTTGACTTGGAGGTGGTGGTGAGGGTGGCCTCATTCTATGTTTAACCAAAGCTCTATGTAAGGTTAGTTAAGAAAATTTTCAAGTATGATTTATTTCCTCTCCCTAATCTATTGTTTTCAAGAATAAATTTCCTTAGGATTGTCCCCTTAATGGCTTTTATAGTGATAGAAACTTGGTTTCTGGTTCTCTTAGGTTTTATGAAGGATTTGAGAAGAAAGGTCAGTTCATAGGACCTCATGGAAGGGAATTTTCTTTCTATGCCACCCATGGCTCATTTTTAGAGCTCAATCTTAGAAATCTCCTAGATGAGATAAAATCATCATGATAAGACTCAGGTTGATGTAGAATATAAGTTGGTTAAATGGGTTTCTAAGGGTTAGGTCACTACACCACATTGGTTCAACAAGTCTCTGATCATGGAAACTAGACTAGACTCTTTTACTGTCACCAACACCTCTTTGGCATCTGAATTAAAATGTAAAGGTCTAAGAAATAAGTTTTAGTGTGAATTCTTGTGTGATATGGAAGATAAAATTTAGAAAGGATTAAAGCTCATTTTCCTAGATGGCATTGATGGTAAGATTCAAGGAGTCAACCTCTGAGTCTTGTTTATGTCCTCTCTATTTTTGGTCATTCTAATTTGGTACTCTATTTGGTCTTGTTTTGGAATTTTGTTTTTTGTTTATTGTTTTTCATGTACCCTAGTTTTTTTGGGTCTCTTTTATGGTTGGTTGTAGTTAGTCTTCCTATGACTCTAGTTTTAGGTTTATGCATGTGGGTTGTTTACTATAAAACTCTTTGCTTTGGGTTTGGTGCCTCTAATAAAATGTTGTATATATATATATATATATATATATATATATATATATATATATATATATATATATATATATAAGAGAATTTACTAAAAATATCCTACAAATAGAACTATTTAAGTTTAATTCATCCCTATTTAGTTATAGGCTCTCTTCAGACATGTCCTAATAATTTCTAGTCTTCTAGGATAATCCCACATTATAGTCATGTCCCTTAGTATGGATTTATCATATGCAATCCAAGACATTTCATAATGGATCTCTCACATGTTTGATAAATTTATTTATATTAATTATTATAAATTTTATCATATGAAAACACATAATGGCCACTCATGGTACCTCATTGGATATCTCTATCAATTACACTACATACTAAGTAAAAGAGAATTATTTCATTTCCCAAGTTTGAATATTATTTATCGTAGGTCAAGGGCATCTATTGTCAATCATTTCAATCAATGTTTTATCTATATTAATTATTTTTTCATAATCACATATCACACAATCGCTATAGGAGAAATAACTACATCAAATTAAGGCCCATTTGCACTATGTAGGCAACACTCAGTTATGAGGGGTTTCTAAGTCTACCTTAACTATCTGCACTAACCCATTTTTATCCCCCCATTTTTTTTATCTAATTAATATATAGTGCATGTGCATGATCTAGGATTTTCTATTTTTTAGGACTTATATTTGACACCATATAAATATAGTTCAAAATTTATATTTTAAAAGTGACCACATAGAACTAGATCTAACAATTAGGAATATAGTCAACCAAGATGTAACTAAAGTAGCCAGGCAAGGCCATAATGTTCTCCTATCCAACTCCTATAGACTTATCCCAAAAAAATTTAAATTATTGTTTTTAATTTAACTCTATCTTTAGGTTAATTTCATATAGTCTTCAGTCATAGTGAGCTCACATAGTCAAAATTAAATCTATTTTACAAAGTTTCTCACATCCTCAGGACTTTTTACTATTTTTATAAAATTTCAAATTCTACATTTTTACTATAAAATACTATATTTGAATATATTTTAATATCAAATCAATACATATCAACATCTCATTTTCAAATTTTTAATACCATTAGTTCAAGTTATCTTAAATTAAAAGTGTTAAACATTCTAGTGAACATGTTATTTTTAGAATATTATTTGTTGTTTTTATGTGATTTTTGCGATATAATTTATTTAAATTTATGAAAATTAAATAAAATATCATTTGACCTTAGATAATATATAAAATAAAAAATTTCAATTTGTTTGACCTTCGAATAATTATGACACAAAAGAAATTATCTTGTCACGTTATATCATTTAAATGTAAGCTCTTGTTTCACCTCAAGTTGAATTTTTTTTGAATTATGAACACAAAAATCCTTCACTTTTTATTTTTTCACTTTATTTTTCATTTCATGCTTTGTTTATAAACTATGTTATGATATTTTAAAACTACTTAGTGACTGTCATGAAGGCTTATGTGGTGTTCTATTTACAAACATCGTGGCATGAGGGGTTCACCCTAATACTCATAACCATATTACAAAACTAAACACAAGTTTTAGTTACCAAATATATCATATAATATCAAAAATTACTAGTCTCTTTTTTTTACCATATGAATCTTCTTTTATTCATTTGATCTATGATGCACCTAAGAGGAACACATCGCCCAAAGAATTTACTCTCACCATACCCTCAAAACAAGAGTTGGTGGGATAAAATAATAGTTATATATTTTTAGTTATTTCTCTAAAACATTGGACTAACACTAATAAATTAATTACTAAGTATATTTGAGAGCCTAAAAATCATTTAAGACCTTACCTAGATCACCCCCATACCTTTTTCTTTACTTATATTGTATTCATAATCATTAACATTGATGAAATTATATTTTAACATTTCTTAATTCATATTTCATATTTTATATAAATGATTTATTGAAACAAATATCTCTCAAATGTTAATAATATAATGCATTTTCTTTTAAAATCTTCTCTTACTTTCTAAGAAGTTATTCATTCATTCATTCATTTATACATGCTTAAAATTTGATAATTTTCCATAAGATGCTTTAGATCAATCTCCATTACATTTTAATTCACATTGTTATAACATTGAAAAAGCATGGATACGATATTTTAAAAATATTCTGAATGTTCATTACATATCCAAAATGGTTAAAATGCATGAATGTACAAGTTCATGATATTCATCTTTAAAACAATTTCAATATTATATCAATATATTTAAATCAATATGGTTTTGGATTTACATATTTAATTATTTAACTTTTAAGTGGATTATGGAGTTTAAAACCCTAGGTTGTTAAAGGGATGAAATAGTAAATTAGGGTATAAATATGTAATAAATAAAGCTGATGATCTATGTAAGAATTGACCTAATTTAATATTTATAAAAATATAAATGAATGACACAAGTACTTAAATGGAAATTGATTGATTCAAATTATTTGGAGACTAAAAAATATAATAAAAGATAATCATGGTGTCTTCAATAGGATCCAAGTGTCAAAATTCATCCTAGATAGTAGTGAAGTTCCCTAGACAATAGTGCATTGTGTTAGTGTCCTTTATTTCATGCTAGTGTCCTTGTGTAGGGACCGATGTGAACTTATAGAAATAGTTTTGTATGGGTATGATAGGCCTGTTCCAATGTAGATGAAACTTTCTTCACTATCTATGACCTATTTTGGATTGATTTTATATGCAAACCCTAGATCTCCACGTTTTTAGGGTATTTGAAGAGCACAAGTAGCAAAAGTGTTATGTTAGCTAGGTAGGCTATATGTCCTTAACACCCTACTCTACTAACATTCTTCTACATAACAATACCTTGAAAGGGGATCAAGCCTAATGTATTTATCCCAATCTAAGTGTTGGTTTAAGTGCAAGTTCTACTAGTATGAATGTTAGCTTCAATGATTTGAATGAGGCTTGAGATTAGAAATCTATGTATTCTAAGATTAGGATGGATACAAATGTTTTTATAAAAAACTAGGGAAAAATAGGAATCAATGACCTTGATTTTACACAACTTGTTTTGATATTATTTATTTGTATTTGCATCTAATTTCCATATATTAGGTAAAGAGATAAAATTCATGTATTTATAATGATATGGTGCATATGCAGAGTGTGAAATAGGTCTAAGATAGCCTTATTTGTCTTAGGAATTGAAAATACATCTATCAAGGTTGAAAAGTGGCTTGGTACATTAGTGTGGTCCCTTCATCACTAGCACAGTATGCTAGTGTCCAAAGGGGGGTGTTAGTGTCCAAGTGGTAGAACCTAGGGTACTAAGGGCCTGAATCCTTAGGGGAAGGTTTAGGAATAATTTTGGTATGTCTAGGGATGTGTAATACCTAAAAAAATTTGGATAAGGGTTGAAAGAGGCCCTAAAATAGGTATAGAGATAAACTAGGGATGGGTAGCCTTAAGTGACACTCATTGCACTCAAGTGACATTTTATATGAATACATTTACCATTCCTTTATTCTTGAAATAAAATAAAGTAAAATGATGAGGATAAAGGAAAAATAAGTGTACCTAGACCTACCTTTTAGGTGAAGCTCATGAATTTGGATTTGAGTTTGTGAAGCATGTTCTATTGTGTATCTTAGTGACATCATGTGTGTGTGTGTGTGTAGTTGGTGATAAAATGGTGAATATATTGGATTGAGATCATGGTTTTCTAAATCCCCATGTATGGGTGGCTTGGGAACTCAATCAAGTATTGACTCCATCATTACCCACCCCTAATCCATAAATTATACACTATGGATAACTTGGATTGTATTGATGGCTTGTCCAACTCTCATATGTAGGTGGCTCAAGAACTCAAGTAATTTATGAATCCATCATTTTATACCCATGTTTAGTATCTAAATCTATGACTAAAACTATATGATGTGATTGAAACTATTTAGGATGGCTCTGGGGTAACTCAAAAACTTTAAAATGCAAAATGATAAAGAGCCTCTCGATCACTCAAAAATGTAGATCAAGGACAACATGGAAGTGATAACCACTAAAAATTGAATAAGGCATAAATCTAGTGTGAAACCTATTAAAAATTGTGTTCTAAGTATACAACATGGAGAATGACATGGATTTTTCATTCTATTTCCAATAAACTAGTGCAAAACTAATCATTTGGAAGGAATGTGCCATGTACATGTCCCTAATTTTTAAATCTATACATATGGATTCTAAACTAAGTTGTATTAATATATTTCTATGTATATCTAAAATTTAAATAGGAGTTATAATGCCACACATGACACCCCTAATCTAAGAAAACTAATATGATTCTATGAAAACTTAAGCAATAAAATGATCAAATATGATAACCCATGACTAAAACTATGCAAATTTAGACTATAAATATTGTGTTCTTCTATTAAATATATATTTTCTTATTTATATGGCTATTAGATATTATCATGGTCCCTTAGATAATAAGGCACCATTCTAGTATCCTCTATACTATTTATCTTCCAAATTGACTCTAATCTTTATCTAACTATTTTCCACTATGTTTTCATGATTTTGAGCTTTGTAACTTATCTATGTGCTAAAAATTTGTATTTTTATTACACTTAGATGGCTGGATATCTATGACAAACCCTTATGAATGACCCCTCTTTTTAGGGGATTTATTATACCTATGTTATAACTATCCTCATAGTAAAAGCTCTGAAACATGTGTGTAATGATGAAAACATATGATATGTATGTGATTAACCAATATTGTGTGTATGCATGACATCAGAATGTAAACTAGATTAAACATAAGTTGGAAATGTATAATGTATGTTAGATCTAGAATTTACAAAATCACCAAGATAAATATAATAATGTAAACATGCATATGAGTAGAAAATATAGATATAATCTACATAACTACCAAAGGGGATGGTGCATGTTTTCCATAAAGTAACCCAAGGAGGAAGGGGAGATGCATAAGGTTCCTCATGGCATATAAATTTGAGTGTGATATTAATAAGAAATAGAATTTGTTCATGGCTATGATGCATACATGAAAGCATACACACAACACACATGAGGCACAAAAAGTAGGCCAAGGGGTCACAATAAAAGGGACATGGGCACATGTCACTAAATCTAAGAAAATAATACATACAAGAAAATATTTATATGTCCACATATGTAAAAAATAAGCACATTAGCTTAGAGATACATGGAATGACATGTTTAAATGTCTACATACATAATAAATAAATCATACACAAGGACATGGGTAGATGTCCAAATCATAAATATTGTGATATTAAGTGGCATAGATCCATAGAACAATGGCATATTCAAATGCACTGGAGTAGATGTAGAAGCAACGAAACATAATCAAATCTAGACTAGTAAAGCTAGAAATGAAAGTATGCATGAGCATCTGATACAATTCTATATAAGAGATAATGTGTACATAAATTGAGTCTATATTAGTATTATTCAATAATATTAGTGTAGTATAAAATGATATAACTTGGTAAAGTGGAATCTATGTAGAGGATTCTCACAATAGGCAAATGTATCTATGTTGAATCAATGTATCTATGTATGTGCCCCTATTAGTTAGATAATAATAAATCTAGATCTATGTGTTGGACTTGAGTCCTTTAAGAATCTATGAAAACTCAAAGAGGATAATTTAATTATGTATGTATGATAAAATTGGACTATACTAACATAAATAGCATATGTAGTACTTGGAAAATATAGTTAATGTAAACATAGAAATGCATACAATCTAATAATTTAATATTTTCTAAGAGAATATTTGAATGTTTTAATATTTGGAACATATTATATTGTTTTTGTGTTTTCTATGTATATAATCTATGTATAATAAATCATGAAAATGAAACTATATGCAAGGATCAAGGTAAAGGGAACTATGTACAAGAGGAGATATACTACTAACTGATGAGTATTTTAAAAGACTCACAATCAATGTATCTTATATGAAAGAGAGGTAGAGTGATCTTACATGTTATGAAATGAGGAATATGAGATCATAAATTTTGATGTACTGAGTGATATGTAGTTGAAACTTCCTATGGATTAGGGCTATGAATCTGTGAAGTTGACTGAACTAGCTTGTGAACTGTGGTGTATTTAGGAACCCATATTTTAGAATAATAAGTACACTCTCTATTATAACACTAATCTATATTTCTATGGAGAAAGAGGCCTTATAAAATCCATAGCATGTCTCTAAAATATGGGTCTCTGTAATAAAGGTCTCCATGGGAGAGTATTCATACATGGTACTATTGTAGGAGTAGACCTCACCTAAAATATTAGTTCGACTAGCATTTTAGGTGTGTTAATAGAGTCTATGCATATAACTATAATTTGTGACTATTATATAAGTGGTTGTGGAATAGGTAAATGATACTCATATGCAAGCCCTTTAATTATAGCCACCTAATTAGCATATATATACATGAGACATATATGTATGATGGATGGAATGGCTCAGAGATTTTATATCGAAGACCTACCCAATAATAAACCAAATGTGATTGCACTAGGTAATAATATGAATCTAATGGATACATGTACTATCCCAAACTATAATGGAAGTAAAATATCCCCAATAGAACCATAGACATGGCGACTAAATCCATGAATAACTATATCTATTTTATAAAATCCTATTTCAACTAACGCAAGTGATGTAGAAGTGTGAAACTACACATGTTGACACTTGACCCATTGTCAACCATGACACTCTAAATAAGATGATGATTGATGTAGGCTCATAAAAAGAGTTCCTATAAATTTTTGTCATCATCAACTATATCCTAATCTGAAAAAGTGATAAGAGGTCTATCTAACACTAGTATGATACAACCAATGATATTATGTAGAGGATATGGATCCATTGTCTGAGTATAATAAGATGTTGGTGGTGGATGTGACTGATAAGTATAATAAACACCTAAAGTTCCTAATGTCTCATTAGCTACATGTTTTGGAAATAGATCTAAAAATATTTTCAATGCTTTTACTTCTATTGGTTTTGGCTTAGGTGCCTATATATCAGTACCAACATCAATGATATTAACTTCTGTCAAATCTTGTATCCTATGTCATAATTTAGTACACCTATTTTTAGTATGGTCTGGTACCTTATAATAGTCATAGAATGCATTGGCATCATAATTCTTTGGAAGAGGCCTAGTCATATCAACCTCTTTGATGGGATGGAGAGATAACATTGTATTCTAAGAGTTATTGGAGAACATGTGATAGTGATTGAGGAAGATTCATAAAATTTATTATTGGAAGAGTTGATAGGACCATGCAAGGAGGTGGATTTGAAGCTATATTAACTATTGTTCTTAAATCATTCTTGTTCTCACTGGGTTTTACCTTGTATGGATATTTATTATAACTCTTAGTAGTTGAATATAATATAGTTGTGTGCTTTAGTTTTCTCATGGAGAGAAGCTTGAATTATCAGTCTTTCACTATATGGAAAAGATCTATGAATGATGAAAACTTCTTGAATATGATATATTCATACAATGCTAGTAATAAACTATGCTTGAATATGTCTTGGATTTCTCTATCTACCATGGGGCTAGTCATATTAGCTAATATAGTTTTATATAGTAAAACATGTTCATCTATTGGCTCATTATATTTTTGTTTGAGTTGTGAAACTTGAGCATAGGAAACCTTATCACTGGTGTTGATTGAAAAGTGTTCCAAAAACATATCTACCAATGGATTGAATGCTATGATGGACTGATCAGGAAGATTATAGAGACATTGTAATGCATATTCCTTTAAACTAAAAGGTGAAAACTTAGTGAGGATCCAATAATTAGACACATAGTCCAAACATGCTATGTGGAAATATCTTAGATGGTGCTCTAGGTCACCCTTACTATCATATAAATTAATTTTGGGTTCTATGAATCCATATGGCAAAGGAATTTCCATAATATGTTGTGATAATAGTGTATGTAGAAGAACATGAGAATACAAGGCATGAGATGGCCTAGTGGCACCCTAATTAAGATGTAATACATTGGCCTATATATAATGGACCTCATTCATAAGGTATTGCACATTTGTCTCATAGGAATGCATACTAGGCATAGGAGGTGTTTTCACTAGTGAAGGTTACCGATTTAGAACATGTTATTGTATAGTCTAAGTTATCCCCATAGTAGGTGTAATAATATTAACATCTGGGGGGTTAGAATATTGACCATTATTATATTTCTAAATATTTTAATGGAAAATATGGATAAGGTCATCTTGTATATCTGAATTTCTATAAATCAAATCTTATAATTGTCTCTTATCAGTCTCATCAAATCAGTTATTAAATTCTGCCATTGTAGGTTTTAAAGTAGGAAAACAAAATTTTGTAAATTTTGAACCTTTTAAGAACTTTAATCTATGAAATATTAACAAAATAAAATAATATATTAGATCTAAGATTTTGTAATTACTTTGTGAACATAGAAAATAAAGGATATAAAACCTAAGATCATCTAGGTCTACAATTTTGAGTAGTATTCAAAGTAAGTTAGGTTCACCAAATGTTTTACCTTTTAAAGGGTTTACAAAGTTTAAAATCCTAGGTTGTTAAGGTGTTAGAATAGTAAATTAGGATATAGATATACAATAAATATATCTTTTAATTTGTGTAATAATTGACCTAATTTTGTATTTCTAAATCAATGAATGACACAAGTAAGTACTTATAAATTGATTGAGATGGATGATTTGGAGGCTGAAAACTAGCACATAAGCTAGTCAAGGTGTTCTAAATAAGATCCAAGTGTCAAAATTTCTCCTAGATAGTAGTGTAGTTCCTTGAATAATATCAAATTGTGCTAGTGTCCTCTATTTTATGCTAGTGTCCTTATGTAGGGACTGATGTGAACTCTAAAAGCAATGTTTTAGTTTGATAGGCCTATTCTTGTGAAAAAGAAACCCGCTTCATTATCTATAACCTATTATTTAATGATTTTGTATGCAAACCCTAGATATCCATGTTTTTAAGGTATTTAAATAGCAAAAATTAAAAAAGTGTGATCTTATTTGTGTAAGATGGATATCCTTAACACCCCATAGTGTTGAGAGTTGCCTACATACCAATACCTCAAGAGGGGATCAAGTCCAATGTAGTTCTCCAAATCTAAGTGTTGGTTCAAGTGAAATTTATGATAGCATGAATTATATATTAAGTGCTTTAAATGATTTTTGAGCTTAGAAATTTGTGTAATTTGAGTTTAGGATGGTTGTCTACATAAGTAGGTAAAAATAGGGGTCAATGACCTTGATTTTTCATAACTTGTTCTAAGCTTTTTTTATTTTTTTTTATTTTCATCTTTTAAATATAGTTTTAAAAGGGCTAAAATTCATGTATTTTTACTAATCTAGTCCTTTTGTATAATTTTAAATAGGTTTAATCTAAGATTAGGTATCTTAGGAATTTAAATTATATCTGTTGGGGTTGAAAATAGGAAAATGACAATTGTACAATCCCATTGTCACTATCATAGTGCACTAGTGTCCATCAAGGTACTGATATAAAGGTAAAGGGAGGTATACATAGGCATCATTATTTTTTATCAATGCCACTGATCACATGCACTTGATGGTTTGATCTTCAAGATTCCATCTCTAGTTCAATCTTTCTCTTCCTTCTTGGGCTTAACAGTCTCTTTGAAATAAATACCTATTTATTGTAATCTTCAAATCACTTATTTAAGGCATTAACTTTGTTAATGATATTCACATTCATTGTCCATCTTATTATATTCATTCATCTTTCAAACTTGTTCTTGTGCTTGTACTAGGTAACCATCTCATAGGTCTCAACATAATTATTAATGCTTAGATGGTATAAAAAGATCATAACATACCTATTCATACCCCTTACAATTGATTCAATACATTTCAACACATTTTCCACTATCCAAGCTCTTTGTGGCCTTATAAGGATTGCAATCACTTTTTTGAGGTTTTCGCTTGATTCACCAAATCTAGACACTCTTTTGAAGAATTTTTTTTATATACTCCCTCTATTCCGCTTGAGGCATATATAAAGTTTCATGACCTAACTCATCTTCTATCTATCACTTTCTTTGTTAAAATCCTCCAAACTAGGCCTAATTAGGCTTATTCCAAACCTTCTATTGTCAAATCCATACAGTATGACATAGTTTCAACCCCAAAATTCTTAAATCAATTTAATCATGTCTCAAAGAGAAATATTAAAAAAATCACCTTTTTATTATTATTAAAACTCTCAATATATACTAAACCCTAATTCTAGGGTTTCTTTAGCCCTACATAGGTAGTGTGCATACAAAATTCCATATCTTGCAAACAATCAAATCACAATCAATTATGCATGTTTCCTTTGATTTTACATGGGTTTTTTACTATATTTTACCTTTTCCATATTTTTTTCTCATACCTAGAACATCCTTGATGATATCACAACCTTCATACACTTTTCATAGGACATTATCACCTTCTTTGTCTTAGCTTCATTCTTTGATATACTACAAATAGGGTAGACTATATGTATAGGGTTTCCACATTCAAATATTACTAAAATTTATTCTAAACCCTACATACATTATAATATAAGGTTCACCAACATTTATATATCCTCAAATCACCTTAGTTTAAATCCATTCATCTTCATTTATGCTTTGTACTCTCTTTATTCTTAGACTGTGTAAACAGGGCAAGATTGTGAATGACTATGTTGTCTTTCTTGATTTTGTACACATAAATATGGGTTAAAAAAATTACAATAACATATATTTATCCCCTTCCAATTCAATCATTATCTATAAACATAAGGCTTGTACATATTTATTCAACTCACCTTACTTTTGGAGCATTCTAAATAGAGTCACCTTAATACACAAGGTTTCTTATGTGTGTAATAGGGGTATACCTACATCAAAAATGGTTTTATCCCATCAATAGGATTTAACCAAGTTAATAATGCACTATATTCATAAAATAAACTTATGTAACCAACCAATAGGAAACACCTTCTCATATATATCCATCTCTTATATTCTTGGAAACATTGAAATAACTTACATACCTTACCCTGACTTATATGTGGAATGGGTTTGTTCCTGAGTCTCTTTCACTATGAAGTGATTTCTTAGCCATAAATGGGTCTGTATTAACACTAACATAGTCATATAGCATGAAATAATAAAGACCTTGATTTAATTCATCTAAAGAAAATACTCAAACCTCTTATTATTGACTATATTTTCCCCTTCCAATCTTGCAGATACCACTTGCATATAGGGTTGCATATGATCTCAAGAGTGTAACATGGCCTTAAATCATTATAACAATCAAATAATAATCCAAGGGGAGTGAAATAATATAATAAACAAGTTTATTTATTCATTGAAGACAAACAACATTACATTTCAAATTAGATTTTGTAATTTATCATCTTCCATGAGGAGTATTTACATACACACACTTTCAAATCCCCTCCCTTATTATTTTAAATATCTTACTCTATATTATATTTCATTTTAATTTCAAACTCACATAAAACTTCTATATTTTCACCAACTCCAATGTTGGTTACCAACTTAGTTTAAAAACTACCTTTTTTTGTCAACCTAACATATGGGTGAGGGTGATTATATAAAAAACATGACTTAAACTTTAGGGATTAACATATATAACTTATAATTACACTTTAAATTACCACTTTAGACTCATTAATACAATTTTATTCATATATTCACTCCTTACATGCTTTTAACCCTCCTAGACTCCATTCAAACATTTGAAATTTCAAATTCCCTAATTTGGAGGGAAAACACATATAGACTATTTGACACAACCCTATGACTCCAAATGAAATCCAAGGAGATAAATGTACCTCATAACTCCATTCACACACCTTGACACTCAACTTTGACTAGTTGTGATAATTAGTTCAAAAATGATGTTCTTTGGATTGATGCTCTTGCATCATACTCCCTGAGAGGGATAAAACATGCACCTCTATATTTCTTTCTTTCTTTCCAATTTGTTCTTTTAGTGTCTTTCACATTCACATGATTTTTACTCTTAATTCCTTGTTCCTTATTACTTGTCAAACTCTTGTTTGTCCTCTTCTTGGCTTTGCATAACCTTCTTGTCCATGCATATTCCAACTCTATAAATTGTTCCAAATGTTATAAACTATTGATTGTTGTATTTTTCACCTGATATAAGTCACTTTGAACCTTATCATACTAAAATATAACCATTTTGTGTTCATTCTTATTTTTCATGATTGTTTGATAGCTTGTTTCCTCATAAATCTCACTTAATTCTTACTTTTTGAGTGATGTTTGATCCTTAATCATGTTGTCAAGTTCTTCCTTAGGATCTAATGGCTTCTAATGCATGTCAACCTCTTTCTTTTTATTTTATATACTCTCTTTTTCTCCCTCTTCTTCAAAATTCTTCCCATCTTGATGTCTTTTCCTATCATCTTGCTCACTATACAAAAATAACTTCTTGTTCCTTTTAGTATCGTCATAGTGCAACATGAATTGATCAATATTTAACTATCCATATCCATGATTATTAATTTTAAACTCATATTTAGATTGAATTATTATGTTTCTCACATTTTTGACTTAATCATACTCCATTTACTTACTTTATTGCTTGCTTGATTACACTTCATGTGCTTCTCTTTATTGATCCTCTCTTTGTATTTATTAAAGTTCATCCTTGTCTTTTGCCTGATGTACCTCAATTATTTTTATCCCCTTTAATGGAATAAATATATCATATAAAATATTCAACACTTATTATAACTTTAGTACATCTATTTCCTCACAATCATCATCAAACCTTGGTTCATATTGCTCTTCTGTCTTTGGAAACTTGTTCTTTGTCTTATTCATTAGACTCCCTCATTTTTGAGAGTCATAACAACTCCCTCATGTTATATACCATGATTATAAAGCACTATTTGAGGTGCTTCTCCCTCATCTTGATTTGCTACACACTCATTCATCAATGACATTTTTTTTTCATGTACAAGATATCTTCACTATTGGAGTCAACTTCAAATGGATAATCGTAAACAACATTTGACAACACATCTTGAAAACACTTATATTATTTAATGAATTAATTTATTTTCCACATGGTTTTACCTTCACTTTTTTGGCTTTATTTTCTTGTATTATATGCTTGCTATCTTCCTTAACCTTCATGTTTGCTTGGAGTACACTTGTAATTTGATATTCTTATACCCTTTTCATGCTATTTATCACCCATTTTCTTCCTTATACCCTCTTGGTATTCTAATTGAATTTTTTTTCATCAATCACATGCTTCATGTATTTATCATCTATCATGCCTTCTTGGTGTTCCTTGGCATCTTTATTTTGTGTCCATACTTGTGCTTGTTTTCCACCTATACTTTTTCCTTGTTTGACCTCTTGTTTGAGGTTTAACTCCTTTTCATCACCACTTAATTTCATACACTTAGGCCACACATATCCATGCTATTATTCTCTTTTTGAAGACTATAATTTGTCATTATTCCTCCCACTATACATTTTAGCCTTTTCTCCATCACATATGCAATAAAAATCAATGTTAAAACATTCATTTACCTATAATGGCAACTGCTGAAAGCTTATGTATTACTTTATGTCTTCATGGGTGAACTTCATATATTATTTTCATGCTTATTCTCTTTTTTCAATTTATATACTTGGAAATGTATCATATAACTCCTCTTTATCTTCAATTTCATCATGTAGAATGTCTTCAATATTCATTGTCTTGTCTTATTCAAAATACTCTCTTTCTTTGTCATCCTTTTGCCACTTGATGGGTGATGTAATTAGACCATCCTTTACCAAATTTGAGTCCTCATGTTTGTCCTTCACGATATTTTTATTCATACGTACATACACAAACATGAAATCAATGTTATCATACAAAATGAAAGACCATATAGTCTCTTTTAATGTCTTTGGCATAAAAATCCTCCATCTCTTCTTGTCTTCACCTTCATGTGCTCTTCTTGTAAATTCTATATTATTCTTGTTCTCCTGAATGAGAACCCTCTTCTCAATATCTATATCTTTTTTTTCACTTGGAAACATCTCTCTTCTCATGCCTCTTTGGGTTTCTCTCTCTTTCTTCTTCTCACTCTTTTTGACACTCATCTTGTGGCTTGTTTATTTCACAAGTGACTCTAGTGGCCACTTCACTTTCATTCTCACATTATATCCAATACAATGGCTTTATTTTTCTATTATGAGCTTCATAATTATATTTATCCTCTCTATACCTTGACCCAATTCTTTTTTTATGTCTTCCACTTATCTTTTTATATCCATATTCTCTCACTTATTTATTTTTTAGGCCTATTTAGACCTTCCTCTTAGCAAGTGTATCAACCTTTCCTCTTATAAATATATTGGGACTTTCATATTATTTTATTCCTTTATTTATGATATCTTCTTAACCACCTTGACTATCTTTTGGAGTCTTTACTTCCTCTCTTCTCTATTTTCTCTCTTGGAGCTCCAATGCTCTCCTTTCTCTCTATCTTTTATAGTCTTATCTTTAATAGTTTTTAGTCCTTTATCATAATAATTTGGGGATATTATTTTTCTCTCCTCAATATAATATACCTTTTTACTTATATCAATAGATCAAACTTACAACATACTCTTTCTCCCTCAATACCCTATAAGGTGTCATCTCTCATGCATCTCTCATGGTATTATGAATTCAACTCAAATAAACAAGTTGTAAAGAAATAAAAAAATAATTTTACCTAATATTAACTTTATATAATAATAAATTATGCATAGGTAAGGGTATAAGTCTCCATAGGCATCATTACTTGTTTTCAATCTAGCTAGTCACATGCACTTGATGGTTTGATTTTCAAGATTCCATATCTAGTTCAATATATTTCCTCCTTCTTGGGATTAATAGTATATTAATCATACATAAATATTTTTTATCATCTTAAAATAAATTATTTAATTAATAAACTTCACTAATGACATTCACATTCATTCCTCTTTCAAACTTATTCTTGTGCTTGTACTGGGCAACCATCTTATAGGTCTCAAGGAACAAAACTAAAAATAGGTTTCAAAGGATCATTATTAATGATTATATGTTATTAAAGGATAATAGTATACCTATTCATACCCATTAAAATTAATTCAACACATTTTGACACCTTTTTCCACTATCCAAGCTCTCTATGGCCTTGTAAGGCTTTTAGTCATTTTTTAGTGGTTTTCACTTGATTAACCAAATATAGAGACTATTTTAAATAAATATTCACTTTTATATACTCCATATATTCCCATTGAGGCATATATAATTTTTAATTACCTAATTCATATTTTAGCTATCACTTCCTTTGCTAAAATCCTCCAAACTAAGTCTAATTAGGCATATTCCAAACCGTTTGTTATCAAATCCATACTATATAGAATAATTTCAAACAAAAACCACTTAAATAAATTTAATAATGTATCTAATATAAATATTAAAAATTTTAACCTTTTTTATAATGGTTAAAACTCTTAATATCTCCTAAAACCTAATTCTAAGGTTTTTTTAGCCCTATAGAGGCCATGGGCATACAAAATTCCATATATTGAGCTACACAATGTTTAAAAAGGTTAAATAATATAAAAAAGTTCTTTTTTTATCTAATGTAACTCATAAAATAATTTATAACCCATTTCCAATCCATTTGGTGACTAAAATAAACAAATCTTAGTCAATTGTGCATGTTTCCTTTGACTATACATGGGTTTTTTGTTGTCATTTACCTTTTCCATATTTTCTCTTCCTAGATAGAAAATAATTGATGATATCCTCATAAATAAAATATATAAATTTATTCTCATAAAATTAATACACTTTCCATAGGCCATTCTCATAATCTTTATCTTAGCTTCATTCTTTGATACACTACAAACATGGTAGATTGCATGTATCAGGTTTATACATTCAAATCTCACTCAAATGTCTTCTAAATCCCACCTAGGTTATAACATAAGGTTAACCCACATTTATATATCCTAAAATAACATAATTTTAAATCATTTCATCTCCATTAATGCTTTGGACTCTCTTTATGCTTAGATTGTGTAAACAGGGTAAGTATGTGAATGATTATGTTGTCTTTCCTAAGTTTTTAGAGATAATTGTGGGTTTTAAACATGAAAATAATATATATTTAACCCCTTAAAATTAAACCATACTATATCAACCTAATTCTTCTACATACTCAACTCACCTTAATTCTGGAGCATTTTTAATAGAGTCACTTTAATACATAGGGTTTCTTGTGTGTGTAATAGGGGTTTGCCTAAAGCAATAATTATTTGCTCTCCTCAATAGTATTTATCCACCTTAATATATAAAATATATTTTTAACATCAAATTATTTATCCAAATAATAGGAAACACCTTCTCATATATATCCATCTCTTATGTTCTTAGAAACATTGACATAACTTACATACCTTACCTTGACTTAAATGTGAACAAGGGTTTCTTTCTGAGTCTCTTTCACTATAAAGTGCTTGATTAGCCATAGATGTGTCTATATGAACTATAAAATAAATATATAACATGAAATACTAAATACCTTTATTTCATTTATGTAAATCAAATACTCAAACCTCTTCTTATTGATCGTATTCTCCCCTTCCAATCCTGTAGATACCACTTGCATACAGGGTTACGTACAATATCAAGAATTTAACATGTCATTACATCATTATAAAAATTATATAATTATCCAAGGGGAGTTAAATACTACAAGAAACAATTTTATTTATTCATTGGAGACAAAAAACATTACATTGTAACTCAAAATCTACACTTTATCATCTTCTATGAGGAGTATTTGCATATACACACTTTAAAATGATCCTCCTTCTTGGAGACCTAATAATATATATTATATTCCATCCTAATTTCAAATTCACGTAAAAATTATCTATTTTCACCAACTCTAACGTTGGTTACCAAAGTAGTTACAAAACTACATCTTTTTTTGTCAACCCAATGTATGGGTGAGGGTGATCATACAAAAAAAACATGACTTCCAATTTAGGGATTACATATATAACTTATAATTACCATTTACATGACCTATTTATAGTCATTAATCACAATTTATTCATATATTCACTCCTTACATGCTTTTAACCCTCCTAGACTCCATTCAAACATTTGAGTTTTCAAATTCCCTATTTTGGAGGGAAAACACCTATAAACTATTTGACACAACCTTATGACTCAAAATGGACTCCAAGGACATAAATAAACCTCATAATGACCTTAACATACCTTGACACTCAAATTTCACTAGTTGTGATAATTATTTCAAAAAATATGTTCTTTGGTGTGATGCTCCTACTTTAGGTACACTCATGGCCAAATGGTATAACTTAGGACATTATCATCCTGGATCCCTAGGGGAAGGTTTGGGACTGATTATGGGATGTATATAGATGTGTAATACCTGAATTAAAGTTGGATAAGGGTTTAAATATTCCCTAATCTAGGTTTATGGATAAGCTAGGGATGGGTAGTCTCAAATGACACTCATTGCACTCAATTGACATTTTATATGACTACATTTACAGAAGTATAAATATACTATTGTACAAGGGTTGGTTAAGAATGCTCTAGTAATTATGTATCATATTTATCCTTATACTAATAATGGGAAAATATGTATTGGGTATAACATTATGCCCACCCCTCATAGATGAAGACAAATCAAATAACCTTTAGAGATCATTTTTAGTACTACTCATATCACATTACCCAATCTGAAAGGAATTAGGAACAAAAGAAAACATATATTTCCAATTGCATCTCATGGGAAACTTCATAATATATTGCCTTACTTCATAACATATTTAGGGGTGCATCATGGCTATTATTTTTGAATCCATAACTTAAGAAGAGTCTGATGATCTAAATGATGATGCAAAATTTATAAAATATATTCATGAGCATCTTGAAAAGGTTGATTCATTATTATATGTGACTAGAGATGAACACAATAAGGGCACCTAAGATATCACTTCCAATGTTTCTACTTATACTATTACATTTATTGTAATTTTTAATTCTATATCACCATCTCTTAGTTTGGTGATGTAGGGATCACCACACTTTCCCTGTGAACAAGATCTTTCAAAATTTGATGAGATCTTACACTTATTTTCATGCCATGATCATTCTAGTCTAATCTAAATTTATCTACACCCATAACTCATACTTGTCTATATTTGACTTAAGATAATTTGTGCATACTTACTCATATAACTTTTTATTATATGTATCTTATCTTTATTCCATTTCCAATGTATTATAAATTACAAATTCTAATATTTCCTTTTATGAGATCTTATTCACAATCCCTTGTTTTCTATCATAACATCCTCTATTAGATCATCTATTATCTTATTCAATCTATTTCCTTAACACTATTAGTTTTGATAAAACCAATGAGAGTATTCTTTCATTTTATTATTAGAGAAATATCTTGATCTTTTTCTATTCTTGATTTGTCCCAAAATTCATACTTAGATAACCTTAAACCATTTGTGTTCTTAGTCCTTCAAAACTGCAACCCGAGTAAATGTCTTATTCTACCTTCATTTCCTTCACTCTAGTGATATGAGTGGTATTAGAATTATTAATTTGTCAATATAAGATAAAATGGATGATTTTTTTCATTCCTTTTAACAAATATTCCATCTCACAGACTCCTTATAACTTTAACAAAGTTTATGCACCTTCTATTCCACAAATCATGCCTGCAAAGCCAAACAACTCCATTTACTCAATCAAGACTATGTTTTGATGATATCTCCTAAAATAATCAACCAATAAAGTTAAAATTAGACTAGTTGGATTCATATCACCAAGATTAATCTACTATCTAATTTTCATCTATTTTCATTATGGCATTAAAAAGTTATGCTTGTTTTTCTAGACAAACATTACATCAAACAATTTGCATGCCTTCAAGTCATTAATATTTATATCATCCCATTATTGAAAAATATATAATTATTTTACCTAAAACCAAAATCATCTTGGGTACCTTAATGGGGTATAATTTTTTTCCAAATTTCATGAATTTTTATTAAGTATAATGAGAGAAATTCACATTTTTCTCTTATTCTACCTATGCATTTCTACTTGGTGTGAGAGGCAATAAACTCATTTTATAGATATATTGATTTAAAAATGTGTAATATCCTATATTATATCTTTCCAATTTATACATAGCTACTACAAACTTTATAACACCTTAGATCTCTTCTTGGCACATTGATCAACTAACCATACATGGTTTTCAATTATAATTTCAACACAGTCAATTGTAAATAGTCAAAATAGTATAATCCCTTTATAGTGAATTGAAATATATTAAATAGAATTAAGAATATAAAATTAATTTATTCTAACATAATTTTTATTTATTTGATCTTAAGGAACTTATAATTATTGGATGTCAAGGTTGTACCCTGTCTACAGACCAAGAGGAAACTAATTAGCTTCATTCACCCTTAACCACATTTCCATATCTACCAACCCATTTTCAATTCTCAAATTATGGGGACCATTAAATAATAATAATAATAATATGTTTTTCTATGATAAAACATAACTTCCATCACATCACACATAATTCTCCATTCTTTATTGATTCATTCAATGGTATACATTCATGTTTCTTGACCATATTGTCAACAAAGAACAATGTCTAGATTTTCTTCTTCTCCTCCATGTTTTTACATATGCCTTCAGATATTTCCATCAATTCCTCTCTCCTTCATGAACTATTTCCACCTTACTTCTTCTCTCTATCTTCCATGCATTAAATTTGGTCTTCTTCTCAAAATTGCTTTGACTATCTCCTAGAATCTTGTAACCAATCCTATAAAGGTGTAACAACACATCTAAAGGAATAATTATTCAACTACTTGTTGATTTACACCAAATTTGGTTTATTAAAAAAATAATGGGATTTTACAATCTTTAGACAACTATTTATCCCTTTAAAATATAATTATACCTCATTATCTTCTCACATGATAAATTACAATAATTGACTATTTGAAATACAAATTTAGGAGGAAAACCAATTAAAATTCTTTTACTAATACCTTGAGAAGGATTATTCAAAATTTTCCTTGTTTCTCATTAAACATCATGGTAGATGCTCCTACATCATTTGGGAACATCACTTGGACTCTAAAATATATTTTCAAAAAACCACTTTGTTATACCAAGTTCTATCAATTTCATGTAATATTGAGCCTCTCATAGTTTCCATTTAGGGCGAGTGTGTATGTGAAAATGCCACTTCTTAAAGGCCATGTATTCATTCTTCTTCTCTATACTTCTTCTCATTGTAAAGCATTGTAAACTTCATGTGGAAGTTATGTGATTTGAGTAAACTTTATGTCAAAGTTTTAATTTTGTACCCTAATACTTAAAAACATATTATAATAGATGTCCTTATGTTATAAAAGGATTCAATAAAGATTAGATGATTATTCATGAGAACCTGTAAGATATAATCTCATGATCATGCTAACCTAAACTTACTTTTGATTATTTTATGAATTATAATTCCTTTTGTTTCAAAAGGTGATGTTTGACATAATGAAGGTTTTTAAATGCTTCACATTTGTACATAGTATAATTATTTTATTAAGATGATTTTGAATTGTATTCCCACTTAGCATTAAGGGGGAGTGTTAGAAAATTTAATGTCTAAGTGTTTCTATTATATATCCTTATTATAGTTATGTAATTAAATACTAATGATTTATTATTTATTGACATGAGTTAAAAAATCTTCTGTAAATAAATAATAAAACATAAACTATTTATTACTTATCAGTTATTTAAAATATTCTTGAGATAGATGGACCCATTGGTTACAATGGTCACATCCCTTCAATTTTCACTATAAATAAGGTTTTACCCATAATGTATTATTTACTTGAACATAATCAATAATTTTTTAATATGGTGAATACTTTATGTGTCTTGATATTTAAGTGTGTAAAACATATTGTAAAGGTTTTTTGAAGAAGGTTTATCAAGAGGAATTGAGAAGAGTAAGGTTGTGTATTGGGGTCAATAGTTTATCATTTATGAATATCATCTTCGTGGTTTTTTTAAACCTCTTGGAGGTTTTCCCATGTTATCTTTGCATCACTATGTACAATTATAGGTGCTCTCATGTGCTTTGATTATTAATACATCTTAGATATTTTCTATGCATCATGTATTATTACATTTAGTTAATATATAATGATAAATTATTGATAAAGAATTTTATAATAAGTATTAAATAATATGATCTTAGATGGTTCTATTATCTTCCTCTTCAATCAGTAAAGGATTTCAATTATTGATAGTAACTTAGGACTATAAAATCATAGAGTATCTATAATTGACATGTGTGTAGCACACAATTTTATAATATGTACATACTTTTTGTCTTTTTATAAACACTTTTTGTAATTCCAATGTTTGTAGAAGTTGAAAACTCTTTTTACATCTTGTAGTGAAAGGAGGAGTTTGAAGTGAAGTAGTCATGTGAAGAAGGTTATCTATTATATGTTATCACATTATAAAGGAATTCCAATTGTGATAGATATAAATATAGATTATGATATGGCTACCTCATGTTTATTAATTATTTATGTTGCATTTTGGTTAATATATTCCCTTTTGAATTTATACCCTATTTATAACTTATTTACTAATATGAAATAATACCTATTTTTGGATTATTTATAATTGTGATAATATTTATTAGTTAATTATAAACATGTATAACTATCATAAAATATGTTAGTATATGTTTTAGTTATATCTATTTCTATCTATATTACATGAACTATATCCCCATTAGCAAATTATGATGTACTTTCCAAGAACCTCTCCTAATAATTGTGTGGCAAGCATAGAGCTATTTTGTTGAAACATGTTGAAATCGCTACTAGGATAGAGAGATATATAGATATGGTTAGATGAAAGAATCCATAATTTTATAGATTAATAAGAAAATATAGTATGGAAGAGTGTGAAATAAGTTATCAGAGAGAATATATATATAGATAAATATATGAAATTTTCTAGTGGAAGTTGTCTAGACTACTATATGTGTAAATGTATACATTAGAATATTACTATTTTTAGCCAAGAAGGATAAAATGTATAATTTAGAGAGAAGATAAATTATATAGAATATGAATTTTGGATACTAATTATACCCATGAAATAGATCATTATATGCAAACTACCATCAAGGATTATATTATAGAATTTGTTATTCAAGGATACCTAGCTTTTGAAGCTTCATAGGGCTTGTTTGTGAGAGGAATATAAGGGGAGTTTATTTAGTGACTACCTACACTTATTAAAATTTTATTTTTGGAAAATTCCATGCTTCCTACCCATACTAACATGGATTAGTCACTTAGAGTGTAATGGGGTTTCGTGTGATGCAGAAGTGTGATGAAAACATGAGTAAAAGAGGCTGAATTTGAACTTGAACCCAAAATATTTATGATGCATAGATGAAAAGTGAGAATATTATTATGGGATTGGAAAGGTAACTATGAAAATAAATAAGGTGGAATAAAATTTGTGATACTAATTTAACTAATAATAGGAGTAATATTAGAGTATAATATGAAGAGGATGCAAAAGAGGAAGCTAGAAATGATGAAGAGAGAGGGAATGGACAAAGAGTGAAGGAAGGAGATAATGGTATATAGAAAGGAATGATGAGAAAGATAAATGTAGAATATAAGTAGATTAGGTAGGAGGTACTAGTAAAATGTAGTTACAAGGGAGGATAGTAATTAGACCAGAGAAGGATCAGTCTTTATAAGAAGCAATATTGAATCACAAAAAATTCATAGGTTTAAATACATAATAAGAAGGTAAAGAGAACAATCATTCCTTTTTATTAGACACATCTCTAGTGCCTAATTTATCATTTTAAATAAGAAAACTAAAGTACATGACTTAAATTAGGATATTAGTTTGATTCATTTGTAGAGAAAATTGGAAGGTTAAGTTAAGAGACTAATAAAATGATAGAGAAGAAGTCAATTACAAAATCTAAGTTCCTTTATGTATATAGTTTTAATACACCAAGGAAGTAAAGATTATATTAGTTAGAAGTTGTAGGAATGCAACAGTTAATAGTCATAATAGTGTAGTAGCCAATAATTTCACATCAATCTGCCATAGTAGTTTTTGTCACTCTGACACCATATGATGGGTCTTATGAACCTAAACAATACTTTCCCATATACAATATGAAGTGGTAGATTAAGGGAGTAACCTCATAATATTTGAAAAAGTGTGAGCTTATTGGAGCTCCAATGAGTCAAGCATTAAAATTCATGTATAAAAGGGATAATTCTCAATTATATTTAAAATATGTTAAAGATATATTAATCATAGAATTCAAAATAAATAAATGTTCAAGTTAGACAATTCAAGATATTAAGGAGATAAGGTATAAAAGCGGAGAATCAATTTGGGAGTATGATCATTTATTCTTAGACATAATGAACAAGGTAGATTTCATTATGGAATATAAAGACAAATATACATGTTTTGTATAAGGGCAATAATCAATTATAATATTTTATATTGTCCAATCTCAATTTGCTACTAAGGCTAATGATAGAATAAAAACAATTTAGGTGGAGAATATTGAAGATTAGGGAGATGATCCTACCAACATTAATAAAATTGAATGAAAGATATATGTATTCATAAAAAACATTAGAATAGATGCATGAAGATAATAAACATAAATTGGGTTTATGGTTCATAAAATGTGGTAGAGAAGAGAAACATAGGAATTATTACCCAAAAATTAGAAAAAAAAATGGTGAGATTGGATAGCAGGGCATGTGACACCTAAATTCCACCTAATATAGTAGTACACCCAAAAACTATAGACTATACTAAAATTTTTGCAAGTCCCCGAATCATGATGAAAAGAGCTACAAGAATCTACAAGAAATCATGGAGGATATCACTAAAAATGTTTTTGTGGTTGATTCATAGAAAATACCTTTAGTGAAACCTAAAGTTCCATACCCAATGATCAAAATGAATAGTGCACCTTAATATAAACCATAAGCTATATCAGGATGGACACCATTATCTCCATAGTATTAATATCATCCATCATGTAGTACTAAAATTCCCCAACCTAAATAAGCAAATTGGGATCCATATTATCCTTAGAGATAGTATGGTGGGTATGATTCTCAATAGAAACAATAAGGGTGGGGTTTCTAACAAAAACAAAAAGGATTTGGTGTACAAGATTCAAAACAAACACAAGATTGGGGTTATGAATCAAATACAGGAGGATATAAAGGAGGATATTATGAGGGATATCAATGAGTATCTTCAATTAATTTTCAACAAGTTTGTCAACCTATATAATGTTATTTATGTGGTGAGTATTATCATTTTGAATGGAATTACCCACTGAATCCACATATACAATTGTAATATGTATATTGTATAATATCACACCAGCACCATACTAAAGATTGTTTAGTTTTAAAAAATAGAGGAATGAAAAACTAGTGTGAAATATGAACATGGTCATTTTTTAACCAAAAGAAAACAATTTTATGAAAGTTGTGATAAGGAAAAAACACATAAAATAAGGGTTTCATCCATTATAAATACCATAATATCATAGAATTAAGAAGTTTCAATAGGATAAATATCTTTATCCTACTATAGAAAGGAGCTTGATGTATCAATGTGCACATGTTATTCAAGACATAGAATAACAGATTGCATTAAAAGGTGATAATACAATTATTGATGCATAAATATATGGATAGATTGTGTGAATTATGAGGTAGGAAAGGGTTGTGACTACTTTGATAAATTTTCTAAAATTTATTAGTACTTTTCACATTGAATAAATCTCACATAACATCATCAATATTTTTCACAATCTACTAGAGTGTACTAAACAAAGACAATAAAATATTAACAAGGTCATCTAGTATGTAAAAAGTAAAAATACATGGGATGTTGATTCACATATGGACATTTTATTCATAGGGTATGATATTCATAATGAAATATTTGATTTTAAAAGTATTGTCAATATGATTCCTTGATCTATGTGGGAGGCTATTAGTCAACCAACATTGATTTATAGTCATGTTATTCTCAATCTTGTGGATTATGGGAGAGTAGAGCCAATTGGTCACATGGAAGATGTAGATATTAAATTTATTGATCTAAATCTCTAAGGATATTTTTAGGTCATGGACATGAAAATAGATTAGACCCATTATCCTACCTTTATTAGTAATAAATGGGTTTATGATAGCCACATGACTATCAATATAGTGTGAAATCAACTAAAGGTACACCAAGGTGATAAGATAACTATTATACCACTAAATAAATAAGAGCATTAACCCTATGCCATTCCAAAATAACTAGATTCACCTTATGCATGTGGGGATAATATTTTGTTCAAAGTTAAGGAAGATACAAATAAAAATTCTCTATAAGTTACTAAATATTATATTTTTAAACCATATCTTAAGAAACACATACAGTCATAAATAATAAAGTATCTAGTCTACAATCTAGTTCTAATAAAGTATCCAACAAATTAGTTTAAAATTAAAGTATATACTTCTCCATTTGTGCAATATCCAACCAAGTTTGAGGTATAGTTATTATTTAATATAGGTGTAATAGCAATGGATTACATAGAGCCTACATAGGAAGACATTCTACCTTGGGATGCAAAATTTTCTATTTGTGGTAACTCAGACACACATATGTTGAATTATGTTCATGGAGATCATGAGGTACATCCTTTATGAATGGTTTTCACCATAGAATTCCAATTTATAAAATATTTTATGATTGAGGATCTCAATAAATTTATATTTAGGTTGGAGCACCATGTACCTAATATAGATCAAAGAGTTAGCACACTCAATTATGATTTAAAGGGAACTTATGTGACATGTTAGTAGATTCATAAAAAACTAGAGTTAAAATGGGATAAAGCATGTGAATTTATAAGAACATGATTTTAGATACCACACACTATTATAAAGAGTGGTTATTATCTTAATAAGGCCAATGTCCAAAGCTACATGTTCATAAATGTGTAGATATATGATCTAAGTATGGTGTTGATCTATAATAATTGGTGCATATTTTCAAACACACTCTAGGACCACTCAACTACATGGTATATGCATCAGGAACACATGAGAGAAACTAAACATTGGGCACATGTTCAACAATAATTTATCCAAAATTTTGATTTTGAAAATGAAAATCTAGTAGTGCACAACACATTGAAAAAATTGAAAACTTTTCTATGTTATGGGTAGGTATAAGACTTGGAAAATATTATAAAATCATCATCATAAAAATAAGTAGCTCATGATTTGAATCTAGTAACTCAAAACTATAAGGATAGTAAACAAGAGTAGTTTCTTCTTAAACATTTTAATATATTTATAAATGAGTTAAAAAAATTCAAATGACAATGATGGGGATTTGGATCTATAAGGCTTCTTCAAACTAGAGTGATAAGTAGAGATAACAAAATTTCAAAGCACAAAACAAGCTAAGGAAGAAGAAATATGAAATCTAAACACTTCAGAACAAGAAAGAGAATGAAATCTATGAGAGTCCTTACCCAATGGATCTAATAGAGTATATAAATAACCATTAAATAATATTTATGAGAATATTGGAATAGATTATTTTCCCAAACTTGTGACTTTAGGATATTACTGGACTTAGAATTAGATTTTAAAGGCATTGAAGTTGTTAAAAGAGTATCAGGATGTCTTTCTAAATAAGTTCATAAAATTAAAATGTGTAAATACATTATTGGGGGAGATGCACATTGAATTAAAAGAGTATTATATAACAATTAAAAAGTTCCCATATATGTTAAATCCCAACAAGAAGTTAAAATTGAAGGTTGAGCTAGATCATATGTAGGAAGCAAGGATCATCTACCAGTACAAAAGGTAGATTGAGTTAGTCCTATGGTAGTATAATGAAAGAAGAGATTTGGGTATGTGGGGATTACCATGCACTAAATTATTATTTAATTAATGATCCATTTCCCATACCCTTCATAGATGAGGTTCTTAAATTAGTTGTAGGTCATGAGGTATATTCATTCATAGATAGATTTAGTGTATATAATTAGATTCCTATTGTAGAGGAAGACCAATATAAAATAAAATTTTCACTATAATGGTGTTCATTTTCATATAAAGTAATGCCATTTTTTCTTAATAAGCTCCAATAACTTTTTTAAGGTTGTGGTAATTATGTTTAAATATTTTATTCGTGATTTTATAGAGGTCTATTTGGATGATTAGGTTGTATTCTCTTTGTTCAAAGATCATTTTTCTAAACTACATCTAATGTTAGAACATTTTCAAGCCATGAAAATTTCATTAAACCTAAATACATTATTATTTTTTCACACCTTTTAGTGTTATGTTGGGTCACATCATATGTGGTGATGAAATCCTAGTTGATTAGGCTAAAATTTTAGTTATAGTGGGGATTCCTCCTCAAAGTAGTTCCGTAGAGGTACAAACATTTTTGAGCCATATAAGATATTACATGACTCTAATCAAGTGATACATATCCATATCTATGTCATTTAAAAAATTATTAATCAAAGATACAAATTTTGAATAGACAAAAGAATGACAAAAAACATTTATTGAAAAAACAAAGGTTAGTGATAGCTCATATCTTAATTTCTATAGATTGGAATAAGCTATTCCATGTACATGTGGATGATTCAAGTATCATAATAGTATCTATGTTATCACAAATAGGGGATGGTGGATTGGATCATCCTATACATTTTACAATAAAAAAACTATCAGACGTAAAGAAAAAATATATGACTACAAAAATAGATGCCCTAGAAATGGTGTTTTATCTATAAAAATTTAGGCATTACCTTTTGGCCACACCATTTGATTTTTTATAGATCACCAAGACTTGTGATACCTAATTAATAATCCTATGTTGGATAGAATTATCTCTATATGGTTTATTTTATTTCAATAATTCTAGTTCAAGATCAATGTGAATATATGAAGAGATAATGCGGGACCTAGTCATTTAAGCAAGATACAAAATGGAGAATAACTAGAAGAGATGTAGGATGAATACATAGATGCACATTGGTTCAAATCCTCTATAATCCTTCACTATATGAAGGACATTTTGAATTTTTTTATAACAAGTAACTTTTCTTGTGAACTACGTTGAAATAGGTAAGAACTAAATGGCTATGAAATCAATTCCTTACAGCTTCATCAATATATTCTTGTATAATATTAGGAAAGATGATGTAATACAAAGATTAGACTTATACCATGAGTGAGAACATATCCATTAGGAAGCATAGGATAATCCACTATGATAAATATATTATAGAGTGGTCTTTGGTGGAAAAATTTGTTTCATGATGCTCACAAAGTGGCAAAACATTATGATGTTTGTCAAAGAATGAGAAAACCTAATTAGTGAGATGATATTACCTTATTTATAAGTATAGAAAAGTGACCTTTTTAACTATGGGAAATTTATTATTTAGGTCCTCTAAATCCTCAAATTAAATTTAGTCATGCAAGATAAATCATTAATATGAAAAATTATTATGTGTAATGGTTGGAAGCTACTACAACACTAAGTTCTAGTGTGAAGGATAATGTTAAGTTTTTGTATGAGAATATCATTACAAGGTTTGAATTTCCAATTAAATTGGTTAGTGATAGAGGAAATCACTTAATAAAAAATATAATCAAGGCTCTTGTCAAATAATTCATGATATTGTACCATAAAAACATGACCTATCACCCACAGGAAAATGGGTAAGTTGAGGCTTCAAAAAAAATATTAGATAAGATGTGAAGAAAGATATGTAATGTTCAAAGAGATTGGGAAGATAACATTATTTATATCCTTTGGGCATGCTATACAAATTATAAATTTGTGACATGTTTTACTCCTTTTTAGTCGAAATATGGTCTTGAGGCAGTTATCCCTATGGAATATATTTTTCCTAGTTTGAGAATTGTGATGATTATGAGGCTAGGACATTATGACTCATTGAAATATATATTAATGGATTTAAACAAGATGAAGGAAGAGATTCATAGATCTTAGTGGATGCAGGAGGTAAATAAATAAATTTAGAAATCTTGGCATGATCACAACTTGTGTGTAAAAGAATTTCATCTAGAGAAGACAATATTACTTTATGATAACAGATTTAGGGATTTTCCTAAAAAGTTACATATTCATTGGAGGGACCATATATTAGTCATGAAAATCCATATCAAGGAACTAATATAATAGGGGATATCTAGGGAACCATTCTTCTTAGGTGGATAAATAGATGTAGACTTAATGTATACCATCAATAATCTCTTTTGATCTCATATAAAAACTGAGTGGGTGCTAAGTAGCACCATATAATTTAGGATTTTATTTTATGTTTGTTGGTTTTTTATTTTGTGTGTAGGTTTTGTGTAGTAGTGTATGATATTTATCATAAAAGAGTGGAAGTAACTAGTTTAAAGTCACAAATGAAGAGAGTTCAAGGTAGGAAAACACATCATACACTATTATTGGGAGCACATCAACTATTGAATATTAGAATGACACATAGATGATGAAAGTATGAGCAAAAGACATTTTCATTCAAATATATTAGTGATGACACACTTGAACCTTCGTCAATTTTACAAAATAAGATTATTTGTCAGATTTAGTTGATGTATAATAAATTATACTCGATATAAGAAGTGGTGGCAGGTCACATCAATCATTATAGAAATAGAAATGAGCAATTTGGACAACAAGTTAGCCACATCACATCACTCAAATGATCACTAGAATTCAATGTCCAGATGAAATGGTGTATGAACATCACACCATATTCAAATCCCAAGGAAAATTTAGATAAAGAGGTAAAGTTATATATGTAGGGGCATACTCAACATTTGGCCATTACATACTTCTATGTGTTGTGTTGGATCCTTGTGCATTTTAGTGAATTCTAGTCATTGTAGTGTGTTGTATTGAAATTTGGCTATCCAAATTCTAGTACCCCATTTATTAAAATTTCTTATCATCTTTCCTTTTGTCATGCTTTCCATAATATTTCATAGGACTTTGTATCCCAATAGAAAAGGTGATGTGTTTGATTAGTTCACTTGGAGTATACTTTAGATTTGGTGTCATGTGCTTGATGGGATAATTTATTGACTTGATTATGTTATTAATTATTTTATAATTAAATAATACTAATTAAATTCATTAAATTACTATATATTTTTATCCAATTAATAATATTTATTGTTTTTAGAATTAATATTATGTGCAAATGTAAATTGAAAAGCCATTTTAATATTGTGAATTTTCCTAAATAAAAAGAAAATAAAAATAGAGGAAAATGAATGGATTTTCATCTCCCAAAGGTAAAATATGGTACAAAAAGGAAAAATATGGATGTTATAGGGTTCTTATTTTTCACAAGTTCTTGGAGAGAGCTAATTGAAAGTTTGTGTGGAGCCGTGTTATTTCTATATTAGAAAAATGAAATGCAAGCAAATGAGTGAGACTCTTTTAGGGTGTTTATAGAATTTAGTGTCCTTTGTTTACACATTATAAATTTATTTTTTAGATGAAAAATCAATTAAAATTTTGCATTAATTTTATTATATGCAACCTTTGGTATTTCTAAACTTTGTGTTTAAAACTTTCATATAATTTTTCTTGATGTCCATAAGTTTTTATGTGTTTGATCTCATTAAAACCTTGTAACATGTGTGTGTAATTGATTTTTTAAGGAGACTTTGTGATTCTAAACATGCCTATTTTTCCTAAAACCCCTATTGATCTTATGTTCATTCTTGTGTGAGATGAAGGATTTCCATTTTTATTATTTAATTTTTGAGTTATCCTAATGGTTCTCTATTTTATCCCATTGTGAATTTCTCCCCTTTTATTTTTATATTTTATATTTTTATTCTTTCATGATTTTAGGTGAAAATTTAAAAAAAACTCAAATTATTCATATCCTATGAGGGAACTTCCCCTCTCAATTACAAAGTAGAATCACCATTCTCTATAGTGATATATCCAATTATTGGTAGGTTTACTTTACTTCTTATTGGGTGAGTCACAAATCTAGGGTGACAAAATTTTACAACAATAGTTTTTGGTGACTCTATTAGGGATCAAAAATGTGCCTTTTGATTCCTAAAATTGAATTAAATCTTCCACTTGAAAGAGAATATTGGTGACTACATTGAAAAGAGACTTAGGAATGAATAAACCCAACCCATGCTTCTAATCTATTGATTTTTATAGTGATATCCTTGGTATAATTTTGGTTGTAGGCATGAAAATATTTTAGATAAAATAGGAGTATGCATACTTGGGAGAAATTAGGTGGAAAAAGGAATAAAAATAAAAAAGATAAATGTTTTAAATGCTCTTGAATTAGGGACTGATTGGGTTTATGCAAGTGATGATACAAGAAACAATGCATTTATCTTAATGTTAAATTTTAAATAAATTTTGAATTAGGAATTGGTTGATGATAAGAAAAGAGTACAATTTTTGAAATACTTCTATGGAGCTGTACAAGTGAAAAATAAATAAGTATGCCCATTTCAAAATTTAGCTCAAGCGGAAGAATGCTCAGAAAAGGAAAATTTAGCCACCTTTAAAAAGAATGAAATAAGTCGTAAGGGTATTGGGATTAATATTAGCAAAGAAAAGGTGTGAAATGAGGTTGAATATGAGATCAGAATATGTTTTAAAGAGAAAATAAGAAGCATTTTCAATAAATTTCTAGCCATTTTGAGTTCTAAGATGTTTTAACCCCAAGTTCACATGTGGAGGTGCATAGGGAGATTTAGTTCAACCACTTATGGTTGAATAATCAAAATAACATCCAATATATGAAGGTTTTGGAGGTATTTATCACATTTTTCATGTTTAAAGTTTTAAATTGATGCAAATCCCTCTTACTCATCATCAAAATGCAAGTAGATTTTATATTCCAGTTGTGCAAGATCAAGTGTTTAAACCAATGTTTATCTTTCCCCCATAATTCATTTTCATCCCATTAATGTGATGAAAAACATATCATTATTAATTTTATATTTATGTGTGATGTACTCATATTTACAAATTTTATTTTGCAAAGGTTCATATTTTGATTAACCCATAAATATCTTTGTTTAGCCTTGTTTTATTTTTCATTACATTGCAAATAGTTTCCCTTTTTGCACAATTTTGTCTTGTGTTTTCCATTAATTTTTTTGTGTGTGTAATTTTTCATTTAAAATTAGCTTGTTCACGATGGTCTTTTCCCTTTTTCCCCATGTTGGTTTCTTGACTCTACAAGACGTATTGGTGGTTTTTCTATTTTATGGAAGAACCTATTATTTTAGTGAAGTTGTAGAAATAATTTGGCATAATTCTTGGTTTTTAGCTCCACATTTAGTGTGCATATATTTTATAAAAAAATTTATAGTAATTTTAAATAAGTTTTAGATCTCAAAACATTAATTTTCTCTCATATTGAAAGTTTCCAAAACATAGTTTGAGTGCATAATTCTTACTCTAATGCATTTATAATAGATGACTAGGCTACATGTTTTTGTATTAACATTTTTATAAAAAAAATTGAATGTATTTGAAATGGAAACAATGGTTATAGATAAAAATTATGTTGACTTTAATTTAAATTCATCCCCAAATTAAATTTATACATGGTTTTGAAATTCCATCTGTAATTCAACCTACAAATGGACGTTTAACATAAGTTGTGCAAAACATAAACAACACATTTTTTTTTTGAGTTACAATTAAATCCTCAAGATCTTGAAGTTGTTCATAAAATATATGAGTCAAATTCTTTCTCATCATGGTTATGGTAGTGGTTGGTAAATGTGTTGATTTAAAATAACTTATAGTTAAATATTTGAGTATGAAATTATTGGATAATATAAAGAACTTGTATTGGTAACCCCTATTTCATCAATTCCATCTCCCTTTAGTTATGATATAAGGAAAAAATTGAGGATATGGATGTGAGAAGATGTTTATAACTATGATAATGTCCTTAAAATTATTTGTACTATAATGGAAATGGTTATTTTTCTTCTATATGTTTAATACACTACTATTGATCCATTAGATCCAAGTATTTTATCAAACTTTGGTCATACATATTTTTCTCCCATGAAGAAGAAGCAAATATTTTAATGAAACCCTTTAATGATAAATCTTGAACAAGGAGAGGCACTCAAAATCATGTAACTAAAAGCAACCATGTTGTTGTAAATAATCTACATATACAATAAATTTAGAGATGTAAAATATGCAAACAATAAGATTTCAGGTGAAATTGAGATTATTGGATACTATTTATAAAGGAAATTATATGAGAAATCTTTGATAAAAATGTGTTCTTAGTGACTAATCCATACATGTACAACCCTTGGGATTTTCTTGATGAATCATTCTTACAAAGGAAGAGATCATAGTTATAATTCATTATTCCCATAAATAGAAAATATTCACAAGAAACTTGGATAGTTTAAACCACAAAATCAAGAGTTGAAATAGTTTTAGATGATGTAACACTTATATATGTCAAGGTTCTCAATCTATAGAATGAAGCAGGTCATAAATTTTATAACATTGAATGTCTCAGACTCAATACTAGCATAGACAATAGAGGATCCAAATAAATGTTATTCTTTCTTAGACTCTTCACAAGAAATATATCCTAATAATAAGGATAAAATATTGTGTTTTCAAGTTTTCACTTCTACTAACAATCAAGTGTCTCATATAATGTGTTTATTAAAACTATTATGTGTGCTTACAAGTTATTATGACTAGATCTTTGAATATTATTAGAGATGTCATGAGAATTATTAAGGAGTGATTACTTGGAAACCAAACACATAATGGAAGGCAATATTTTTATTGTAAATATCATTGTAAAATACCTCATAATTATTTGTGGGGTATTGGAGGGCCATAGATAATTCACAAGTGTTAACCGGTGGTACTCAAGAAAGAATACATAAACACAAAATATAATAAAGAGATATCAAGTCATAAATAAGACATATCCAATAGGGAATACTAGAATTATTATTATCCCATTTCAAGGTTTCTCTCTTGAATGATTATAAATACTTGTGAGTAAATGATAGTGAATGGTTTAATGAGACTACTCATATATACAAAAGGTAAGATGATGAATCTGATGGCCACATGAGAGTGGTAGTAGATATTGAAGTATTATACAGGGTAAAGACTCATGTGGATAAATTTTATAAATTGGTAAAGGATTGAAAGATACGACATATATTTCCATAGGAAAAGACCTTGAGATGTGTCCCTACTCAAAGCTAGTATCCAAAATAATACATTTATACTACAAGAGAGTTATAAAGATTTAATAGGATTCCTTGTATTGTATTATCCATTTGATATCTTATAAGTGAATGATATTGTGAATGGTGAAGACTCTACCTATGTTTCACTTATCCCTTAGGAGTTTTCAATTCTTCTAGATAGAATTGAAACTAAAAGTGAATTTGAGTTACACATAGAAAATGGAAATGTGGGAGAAGCATTATTAACTATTGTAATTCAAATATCAAAGATCATTAACAATCCTCCAAAGGCAATGTTAATAATGGAAAGTGTGAAGGTGATAGTTATAGGTGTATAAGATGCTGACTCAAATGGAAATGGAATTCAACTACAATTGATATGTGCAAAGAAAAATAGGGTGACAAATAGTAGTTCAACATTTAAGTAGTTTTAATGAGGCATTTTTACAAAGGGTGTGCATTCTTTATATATGATTCCACATTTGGTATATGTGTATATATTTCCATACATAATTGATACATAGGTTGTTAGTGGCCTTTGTTATGTCTTCCATATATTAAATGTATGAATATTGTAAAAAGATAAGGATTAGGTTGACACCTAATCAAATTATGCATTTTTAGTGCACTTTGTCAAACAATTCATGTGATAAGTGGGTAGATAGATGTAAAAATGGTGAATTATACAAATATTCATCTAGTAATTTTGTTAATTAATTGATGTACCACCCATATGTATGTGTTTTTATTAAAGCAAAAAAATTAATGGTTATGTGTAAGCGAAGTCCAAAACTTTGCCAACATTCTTCACATGCCTCCTACATATGGAATAAGAGGATGAACAAGCATCATAAATGTCCATTTCAACTATTAATTTTGGTCCAATAGTTTTCATGCCTTCTTATTTAACCTTTTAGGGTTTTTCAAGTGTAAATACCTAAGCTAGATTAAAGGTTTGAGATGTCTAAATTAGTTAAATAAATTGTAATAATTAATTATTGATTTATCATAACATTTAGCCTTCTTTGAGTTTAAAAAATATTATTAAATATGCATAAATATTAACTTATCTAAAAAGTTACTATCATGAATGATCTAGGTTTTGAAAGTTGATTCTAGGTAGTTTTTATTGTCATCAATAAGATTCTAGTGTTCATCTACTCACTAGATAGTAGCATCCAGTAGGGACAATAACACCATATTTGTGTAGTGTCCTCTAGGTGGTAGTAGCGGCACATTTATGGGTTTGTTCTTATTTTTTGGGAGCACTTTCACTTGTGTTTTGAGGTCTTGTTCTACACACAAAACCTAAAGCTCTATGTTGTGTTTGGAAAAATTCATGTAGTGTGCAAAACCTAATCCTCCTTAAAAGTATGGCATGATAAATATTTTTGTGTTTGTTATTAGTATAGGCTAGACATCCTCAACACCCCACTATGAATAGAGTTGCCTACATACCAATACTTCAAAGAGGGATCAACCCTGACATAGTTATCCCACCTTGTGCTTGATGCAAGTGAAAGTGAATGCTAAAATAAGAGTGGACTTGGATGCCTTGAATGTGCTTAAGATTTTAAATATTTTGAAATCAAGAATAAGGCTATTATAGATGGTAGTATGCAAAATTAGGGTAGAATATGGATCACGTACATTAAATTTACTCAACTTATCTTTGGTTTGAATGTGATTTTGCATATATTTTCCATCCAGTGAATAGAAGTGAATGAGACTTGTATTTATAGGGTTTTTTTTATTATTTGGATAATAAAATATGCTTAATCCAACCTTAGGAGGGGCACACATTTGAAAAAGTATCTATTGGGAAGAGTTAAGGATAATGATAGTAATGTCAAATTGGGGACACTAGCACAATGTGGCTATAGTGTCCTAAATGTGGATCTAATGTCCTCTTTATAAATTGATGAGAAAGTTGAGTTGGTATCTGAGAGAACAATCCTAGGACTATGTTTTGACTGATTGTAGGTGATTATGGTTTACATATTGGAAAAATAAGTCTAAGTTTTTAGGATGGGGTTAGTGCCAATCTAGGAATAAGGTAACTCAAGAGACATGCTTAGCTTCTAATTACCACTTTTAGGTGATTACATTCCCCCCCCCCCTTTATGCTAGTAATACAATAAATCAAATGACTAGTATAATGGAAAATGAAGTATACCTAGACTTACCCTATAAGTGAAGCCTATGTAGCTTAGTTTGAGTATTCAAATCTAAGTCTACATATGTCGAAGTGATCTAAAGAAATGTCCTATAATGAAACACATAAAAATTAGTCCTTAAGAGATGATTAAAATAAAAAGGCTATGAGGAAATGAATTAACAAGTAAAAGCTGAGTAAATAGAGGAAAGGAATGAATACACCTCATTGGGTACACAAACCAATACATGAATATAGTGATAACTTGTGTGTGTGAGTGTACATAGTGATCATATCATTTAATATCTTAGAATGAGATGATGGATTGATCAATCCTCATATGGGTGGTTCAATAACTCAATTTGGTTTTCACTCCATCATTACCCACCCCTATTTGATGGATCTTGATCTCTATGAATAGCTTGGATAAGACTATAAGTGTGTCTAACCATATCATGTAGGTGGCTTAAGAAATCAAGTATGTCATGACTCCATTATTTCCCACCTATGTGAAGTAAATGCATATGTAATTAGACTTTAAAAAGTAATAAAAGTATCTAATTGAGTAAATATAATTGTGTATGTCATTTTTTCAACCATTAAAGTATATTAGGTAGCTCTAGGCCACTCAAAAATGGCAACCACTATATATGGATGAAGGCATGAATCTGTTGACAACTTGGAATGTGATAGTAAGTGTATATATCATAGAGAATGACATGGATTTTAATATTCCATCTAATTAATCTATGTAGTTGAGTATATAGAACTATGTACCATGTACATGACCCAATATTTTATTTGAGTATATTAAATTTGAAATGAGTATATAATAGCTAAATATATGTAACTAAACTAAATGTAGGAGTGATCATGCCATGCATGATGCCCCTAAATCTAAGTAACTAGTATGAATTTTATCTAAAATGAATGAATCTGAGTAAAATTTGAACATAATTATCAAACTTATGACTCTATATATGCAAATATGTACTATACCTATTGTACAAATCTAGTCAATTTGGATTGTCTTAAAGTCAAGGCTACTAGACAATAGTGACCTATAGTGGACACTATCACCTCATGGTGCTAGTTTCCTAATCTTCGTGTTAATGTCTACCTAGTTTAATTTTTGAGTGATCTAAACTAAATTTTGAGTCTTTGTTCTATTTTTTGTTTACCCTGGGTCTGATGTTTAAAACTAAGCTTATGTGCTGAAATGTATTTATGAATAATAATGTAAGAGCCTGATCTATGTAACAAACCCCTAAGAATACCCCCTCTTTTGAGGGTAATTATGAAATTAGTGTAAGAACTACCCTTTAAATAATTAGATCCACAAAATGTGTTATCTATAGCATGTACATGATATTTTAATATAATTTACAAATATAACATCAAAATGTAAATTAATTTAAACATATATAGGTAATTTAAGATGTATTTTTTAATCTAAATTTTCAAAAGGGTGTTAATATAGATGTAATAAATGTATAATAACAAATTTGAGTAACTACCTAGGGAGACAGGCATGATTTTCTTCACAACACCCAAGTAGGAATGGTAGATGCATGATATACCTCATGGCATTGAAAATTTGTGTGTGTGTGTGTGTGTGTGTGTGTGTGTGTGTGTGTGTGTGTGTGTGTGTGTGTGTGTTTGTAACAATCAAATACAAGTGTCATGGCATAGAGTGATATAAGGAAAAAAATATACAAACACATGAGGTATGCAAAAGATAGGCCAAGGGGCTACAATGCAAGGGACATGGGCACATGTCACTAAAATAGGGAATGAATACATACATGCACATGTTAAAATGTCTATATACATAAGAAAAAATCAATTTGGCATAGATACACATAGAAGGACATGTTTAAATTTCCACATATAGAAGCAAGAAAGCACACATAAGGGACATGGGAACATATCCAAGGCATACAAATAGATAACTGGCATAGAGCCAAATAATAATGGCATATTCAAATGCCCTCAAAGATGGAAGAACCATAAGAACACAATCAAGTCTAATCTATGATAACTAGATGTATAACTGTGTAGTACAAATCTATGTAAATGCTAGGATATATATATATATATATATATATATATATATATATATATATATATATATATATATATATATATATATATATTGAGTCTAACTAGTGATAGTCGGTAAAAAATCTAAGCAAAGAGAAGCAATGATCAATTCAATATTAAAAAATGTGTAAATTGGAATGTATATTATGTAAAGATAAAACCTAGTTGGATAAATTATGTATGAGATGCCCCCAAGTGGGTAGATGTATCAAATGTATAAACCTAGATCAATGTAAATTCCCCCAGTGGGTAGATAATAACTGGTCTAAATCAGTGTAGTGGACCCGAGTCTTATCTGGAATCTACAAGCACTTAACAAAAATAAGTGAAGTATATGTGTATGGTAAAATTGACTATACTAAGATAGCTAGAAATATGCAATATCTAGAAACTAGTAGAAATGTAAACATAACAATGCATACAGTTTGTAATTTTTTTGGAAATATTTGAATGTTTTAGTATTTGAACATGTTATATTATTTTTATGTTTTTTGAGTATAAGATATATACAAGTAAATGAAAATAAAATATATACAAGGATCAAGGGAGTAAAATTAAATACTAGAAATGTAAATGAAACAAAATATAAGAAAAGTATAATGTCTCTATACGCCCAAGAGCACATCCATGGGATGTGGATAATCAAATAGTGGATTTAGTGGAAGATCATCTAGAGTCAGATGCTGAGCCTATCCAAACTCAAATAATTCATCATCATCATGATTATCATACTAATATGTATGTATTGGTGGGGCTTTATCCTTGGAATGAGTTTAGAGTCTATGCATCTAAATGGCATGCTGCTAACTATGTAATATGCCTCTCACATAGTCCTAGGGTAAACCACATTACATTATGGAGTATCTATGTGAAACATGTGATTTTACTCAATGTCATCATGTAAAATTTTAACCATGTGTCCATCATGATTGAATGTCAAGCATCTATCTAATCTATCAACTGTAGAACCCATCACCTATAACCATGTACTTCCAAGTGTAACTTGTATATGTGTATCTCTGCTAAAAATGAAGAATAGCATATTGGCCACCTTGGGGACACATGAAACTAGTAATTTAATATTCCAATGGATTCCTAATAATGTATATCATGTTTCATCTCACTCTCTTGATAACCAATGTGGTGTAATAATCCCAAAGTGCAAGTATTAGATCATAATCCTCATTTATGGCCACATGGCAAAGATATTTATCGACTACAAATAATTTAATAGTTAATGGATCATGTCATGAATATATAAATCAATTACATTCTATCATAATGTTTTTATTTGTGAAGTATCTCATATCACTAGTGCTGGTGGTGCCTATGGAGGTGGAGGATGTATGATATGGATGGTGCCTTTAGCCTTAAGTGTATTGATTTTATGTTACAATGTTGCACATGTGTTTTTATCATGCCTTGTGAGTCTATGGAAGTGGAAAAATGTTTTACCTTAATATGGTTATAATTTAATAGCTGATATGTGTTAGATTGTGGGTAATAACATCAATCATATATAAATTAATTGTTATAATATCTAGTGTGGTTTGTCATATGAGCTCCCTATTTGAATCTATGTGACTAAATCAGTATCCATAGATGTGACCATATGTACTAAATGGATCATGGGATATGATATTAATTATGGCTAAGTATGGGATCTTATAGATATATAATCCTAAACAAGTGAGGTTACTGGTGTAGGACAAGGTAGAAGTTCATTTAAATTATCCTTATACTTTATTAGGCCCACTAGTGTAAATCTTAATCCACATAAATAATCATCGATGTTTATAGGTGGTTGATAATCCTCTATAGTGACATGTGAATCTATGTTAGAATTATGAATGTATCTTCTAAATTAACAAGGATTGGTAACTGGGCTATGAAAATCTCATCATCTATCCTGGATGAGGATGTATATAATATGAAAGGTTATTACTCTATGCTCAATTAAGGTAATGGTATTAGGAGAGGCTAGTCCTCTATCATCAGAGAAGATAACTATGATTGAATAGGTTGGTCATCGATCATAGGTGAAGGTAATTATGCTATAAGAATATCTAAAGGTGGTATATGAATAGTTTTACTAACTTGTAAGTATGCATATGCTCAATGCGAATCTATTAATGTGGATGTTCAATGAGAATATGACATGTCCCATCTAATAATGTACTTGGTGTAGGAGGCTCGATGAGCTTGTAATATCTAAATGGCTAATTATTTGTTAGATATGTATATAGGTACCCATCATGTAGAATTATTACACATCTATGAAGAGTGGAAGGTACAACCTCCATAGCATGTATCTAGTGTCTCTTAAGTAGTAAATCATAATTTAAATGGTTTGACATCACTTGAAAGTGTATAGATAATGTCTTTGGTCCCTCTATAATATCTAATCTAATTGATCCTAATGTCTATCTAGGAATGTCATCAAACCCTTGGATGTTCTTGTATGTTTTATGAATAGATGTTATATTGACCTCAACAACTTTCAAAAATGCAAAGTTACATATATTAAGTCCTAAACCACTATCGATGAGACATAATTTAATAGTTGTGTTATTAATTTGAGCTTGAATAAAAAGTAACAAGTTTCAATAGGTGGAGCCAGAACAAAAAGATTCCTCTAATCCATCTATCATCTAGTAGTAACTAGAGGTAGCTCAAAGTGATCCATATAGTAATGATCTTCAAAAAAATGGGGCTCACATGATGGAGGGCTAATATGTGAAACAAGCTTAGATTGAATTGAATCCATGATAGGAGTAACATACATATGTACTTTTCTACAAATAGTTGGTAATAAACATGCTAAGAAAAGTACCAAAATTTGTACCATAAAAAGAAAGATGGATTCTATCATGATAATCATGGTATCAAGATATAAATTAAGACTTAGTAACTGCAATAAATGTGAATTCTAGGGTTATATAGGGTAAATTTATTTGGAACTAGGGTTTCTTTGTACCAATTTAAATTATATGTAAAATAGATTGAAACTCTAATGTGAAATTGATTTGATTTAGCTAGGTTATCCAAAAATATCATAATATTAGAAGTATGCATCCCTAAATTTATTGCACAAAATTTTGATGAATGCAAGCTAGGGTTTGAAGCAATATTTAAAGTAAGACAAGTTCACCAAATGATTTAACCATATAGGGTTTTAAAAGTGTAAAAAAATAAGCTACATTAAAAGGTTGAGATGTCTAAATCAGATAAAAAATATCAATAATTAACTATTGATTTGTTATATCTTTTGAATTTATAAAAATAACAATATATAGGCATAAATATAAAATTATATGAAAAATGATTATCATGGATGATCTAGGTTCTGAAAGTTGAGATTTGGGTAGTTTTGAGTGTCATCAATATGATTATAGTGTTTATATGTTCAATGGACAATATAAATAAATATGTACAGTAGTGCCATGTTTGAGTAGTGTCCTCCAAGTGGTGGTAATTTCCCCTTTGAGGGGTTGTTCTTATTTTTTGGGATAACTTGTACCTGTGTTTCAAGGTCCTATTACTATGTCCATGAAACCTAGAGCTCTATGTTATACCTAAAAAAATTGATTTAGTGTATAACCCTAATCCTCATAAGTATGTCATGACAAATATTTGTGTGTTTGTTAGTAGGATAGGCTATAAATCCTCAACACCTTACTATGAAGAAATTTTCCTACATACCAATACTCTGAAGCAGGATAAAGCCTAATGTAGTTCTCCCACCTAGTGCTTGATGTAAGTGTAAGTGAATAATAGAATGAGAGTGGAATTATATGCCTTGAATGTGATTGAGCTTTAAAATATTTGAAAATTTGGCTTAGGGATGATGTAAATGGTAGTATACATAAGTAGGGAATAATAGGGACCACATACCTTAATTATTCTCAACTTATCTTTGGTTTGAATGTGATTTGGCATTTATTTTCCATCTAATGAGTAAAGGTGAATTAGACTTGGATTTATATGGTTTTGTTACTTGTGTGAAAAATAAAATATGTTTAATATGACCTTAGGAGAGGCACAAATTTTAAAAGGTATTCATTAGGAGGAGATAGGGCTAAGGACAATAGCTCCCAATTGGGGACAAATACATTATAATATCTTCTCACTCCAAGAAGCTATTAATCATAGAAATAAGAGGTGATGTGGCTACAATATCCCAAAAGTGGCACTAATGTCATCTTTTTATACTTCTAATTAAGTTAGATTGGGATATGAGAGGATATTTCCAAGACTTTGTTTTGACTAATTGTAGGTGACTATGGTCTATTGAATGATTATAAAAGTAAGTCTAAGGCTCTAGGATGGATCTAGGGCTAAGCTAGGAATAGGGTAACTCAGGAAACACACTTATCATCTAATTACCACTTTTAGGTGATTACACTTTCAATCCATGAGGAGGAACACTTTAAAGTCATATATTCTTATGGGATTTGACATCTACATATTGAGTATTCATCACCAATCCTAAAATTACATTGAAAACTCTAAGTAACATTTGATAATTTATGTCATAGTTTGGATGGTACCTTTTGAGCATAGCTATGCTTATTTTGAAGATTAAATAAAAAAATTACATTAAGAGGCCACAAGGATATTGAGGATAATATTAAGATGATAAAGATAATTTGTTGATTGATAATAGTCATCCTCATAGAGAAAATCTCAAAAAATGAGATCCCATTATGGTATGGGAGTAATAAAAATTAAAGGGAGAATGCATGAAATTTCTTTCCAAAATATAGGTTACAAGAGAAAGATAGGAGTTTATTCAAGAACTAAGTTGATCCACATACAAATATGACATTTTGTGGGAAAATACATAAGGATGTGCATATAACATTTATGTAAAATTAGAGAGGTTACCTTAAAATATGAATGCAAGATGTTTTTTTTCATAAAGCAAAGCACAAAAATTACCAAAGAGTATAACAATATATATGTGTTTATAAATATTAAAAATAAATAAAAAATTAAGAGATGAGTACAAGGGAAATGAAATTTTAGTGTGGCAAGGGAATAGGTAGATTTTTTGAGCATAGATTTGGCCTGACAATTTTTGTTGATTCCCATACAATTGGGATAGGAAAACTAGTTTCTAGATGGTCAATTCATGCTATGAAAATAGTGGTATTTTAAGTAGGTTAGGTGAGGCAAAGGTCACTAACATATTCTAAAGTTATCTTGCATTCTGCCAAGGAATGTGGTCCCATAGTTTGAGCTAGCTATTGTATTGAAATTTGGTCATTGAAATTCCACTACCCCATTTTGACATTTTCCCATCATTTTTCCTTATGACATGTTTTATTTAATATTTAATATGACTTCATAGCCCAATAGATATGGCAACATGTTTGATTAGTTAACATAGATAATATTTTAAATTTGGTGTTGTGGGATTGATAGGAAAATTTATTAACTTAATTACATAATTATTTTATAATTAATTAACGCTAATTAATGTCATTAAATGAATATACATTTTTAGTAATTTGATAATATTAATTATTTTTATAATTAATATTGTGTGTAAATGTAAATTTAAAATTCTATTTTAATATTGTGAATTTGCCTAAATAAAAACAAAATCAAAATAGAGACAAATTAATGGTTTTTCATCTTCCAAAGGGAAAATATTGTACAAAAAGAAAAAATCCAAATGTTATAGGGATTCTTATTTTTCAAAATATATTGGAGAGAGTTATTTGTAAATTTATGTGGATCCATATTATTTCTACATTAGAGAAATGCAATTTAGGAAAGTGTGTGAGTCTCTTTTGGGGTGTTTCCATATTTTAATGTCCTTTATTTATGAATTTTGAATATTTTTATAGGTGAAGACTTCATTAAAATTATTAATTGATTTGATTATATGTAACATATGGTGTTTCCAAACTTTGTGTTGAAAACCTGTGTATAAGATTTCATGATTTCCATAGGTTTATGCATGTTTGATCTCATTAAAACCTTTTACCAAGTGTGTGCAATTAGGTTTATTAGGATACTCATGCTTCCAAGCATGCCTTTTATTCCAAAATCCCTATTGATCTTGTGTTCATTCTTATGTGAGATTAATTACTTCCATTTTTTTTTGTTTAATATTGAGTTATATCAATGGTTCTCAAATTTTATCCAATTTTGGGTTACTCACCTTTTAAATTTTTTTATTTCATGTTTTCAAGTAAAAAGTACACAATAATCACAAATTATTCATATCTTATGAGGTAAATTCCCCTATAAATTGTAGAGGATAATAACCATTATCTATGGTGATATCTCAAGCCATTGGTGAGATTTATTTACTTCCTATTGGGTGAGTAAAAATTCTAAGGTGACCAAATTTTACACAAACATAGTATGATGTGTGTGTGTGATACTTTCTTCATATTTTCACCAATAAAAACAAATATTATGGACCAATCACAACTTATTATTAACATTTTATACTCATAAAAGGAGGATATGGGTGTCATTCTCAATTTTCATCAAGCTAAGTATAATGATTCTGACCCTTTTGAGTATTGCCATTGATGTCACAAGTACATCTTGTGAAGGTTGATATCAAAGGCGACTAAGCCTAGTTGGTAGTGTATGATGTGTCAAGATGAATTGAGAGAGTGTTTTTAGGAGATAATTTTTTCATGAGATAAATATAAATAGAGAATTCAAATGTAACTAATGTCTTATGTTTTCATGAAGGTACAGGTCATTAATGTCAAAATGCATAAGATTCCTAGTCATGAGCCTAGTCATGATATAAAGAGATATGTGCATGAAAATGAATGAAAATAAAAATGTGAAGGTTTTATGACACTATTTTAACATTTATTTAAGTCAGTTAATAATTCATTATATTTTTAGGGTAAGCCTATAGGGGTAGGACCTTCAGTCCAAGTATGAACCTAGACCACTCCTAGACCTTGCCTAACCTAATGAGGTATGGAGATCATATATCAAGGTAATTATGCATATTTGAGCATGATAAAAGGTTATATAAGTTTTTATATGCATGTTCACAAAGTTTTAGGTCATGGTTTGAAGGAAATTTCATGAATTAGTGTTTTAGGCCTTCTTGAGTTCATAAAATGAGGTATCAAGACTTGAGAAGCACTTTTAGATGTTTTTTGGCATGTTTAACCTATGAATTTTAATATAATATATTAATGAGATATATTTAAGTGTTTTATCTAATATCTCCATGCATTATTTTTGGATTCAAGGGGCAGACCTTTATGAACAATCGTTAACACCAAAACCTGTGTTAAACCCCCCTAAAACCCTAATAAGGACCCAATGTGAAAAATATTGTTCAAATTATATTATAATGGATTAAAATGAATATAAAATTTATTTTATCATGTATTTAACTTTCCAAAGTACCTCTAGGTGGTGGTGGTTAGTTAAATGAGAGAGAAAATGCATAAATATAGGCTTATTTGTCAAAAAGTTATTGTATCTCTTAAAAATTGCATTGGTTAAGAAAGTAAAATGATGGTATAATAATATAGAGACTAATTTTATATTTACATGATGTTTTTTGTATATATTATATCTTTTAAGTGTTTTAATTTAGTCATCCAAGTTAGCCAGTTGTAGACAGACCTAATGGTGTGAATAGTGAAAAACCAAACATAGATGGAGATATAGATTTGAAGGTCTGATCATGATATATTTATGAAAAAAAGTTCATGAATAATTTATTAATTAATTTTAATTCATATTAATTCTTTGGAGAATTTTTTAAGTTTAGTATATATGGTGAAAATTTTTCTCGCAAAATGACCTATCTAGTTCAGATAAGACTGTGTGATATAAGTTCATGAAATTGGTTTGAAAGACCAATATTTGACACTATAACATATACATTTTATATATAAATATGTTTTTTATATCTAATAATACCATTTAAATGGATAAATATTCATTAAAAGTGTCTATATAGGTGTTGGAGGTCTAATTCACCATGACTATTTTTTGAGGTAAATTGGCAGTTCTGAGTGAGTGAATGAGTTGTAGAGATATTATTGAGCCTTTAAATATTTAATGAAAGTGTTAAAATAAATTTTTGATGAAAATAATATTATTTATAACCTATATATATGTTTAATTTGTAAAATTTCAATAGCTTAAGGGTTTTTAAGCTTCATTTTTCAAGATAAACATTTGAGGTACATAGGCCTAAAAGCGTAGTTTATCCTAAAATAGCTTTCATGATATAAATGAAGGAAACAAGTATAATAAATCATGAAATATCTCATAAGAGTTAATTTTTTAAGTTTTTTAATTATTTTTAGTTATTGGAGAAAGCCATATGAACCCAAGAAGATCAATATTTTGTAATAAGAGGACATACTTAATGCAATTAGGTCTCCATGAGGCCTAAAAGATGAATAAGGCCTTATTGTGTTGTTACAGACCAAAATAGGTTCAAATTAAATTTGAATCATGTTCATAATGTTTTATAAGACCTATTTTATGTTTGACCTAATATTTTGAATGTGTGTGACTGACCAAGTGGTGTTTGACCATGAGACTTGTATATATACAAGGTAGTTTAGGCCTATTTGTTTGTATATACATAAGTAAATACAATATTTATTGGTAGATAATAAGGAGGTATTGAAATTAGATAATAATATAAGATAATAGGTTTGGTGATCAAAATTAATTAGGTGGTTGAGTTTGTGTTGAGTCACTTAGGGAGTTGGTGTTCCCTTGCAATTAGGTGCTTGTTAAATCCTAGTCAAGTGGGTGCTTGACTTCATTGGGGTTGGTGATCCAAGTTGAGTTTGTGCTCAATATAATTTGGTCTTTTTTTATATTGTTTCAATCCATTTTTATATCATATTGGGTTTTCTTCCCCTTCAAGTTTTCACACTCATATATGTATTTTCTTGTGTTATGCTTATGTAAATTGTTCTTTATGCATTATTATATCACTGTATTGCTTTCATAGTTCAAGGAATGTTAAAGGATAACTGAATGAAAGTTTCCAAACACTGATTCACCCCTACCCCTCTTATTTATTCTTCTTCCAATAACTGGTATTAGATCATATTCCTTTGAATTAGGCCTAACAGCTTAAAGGAGATCCTAAAAGCACAAGCATGTCTAGTCATCATTTATAAGGAGGTTTCTCAACCAATAAGGATCCTCTCTTTAATGGTACTAATTATGCATTTTGGAGAATCATAATGAAGACCTATTTAATTTCCTTGAGATATGACATATGGTAATCTATTGTTTATGGACTCACTCCACCTTTTACACCACCAACCGATGCAGTAGGAAAGGCAAGTTAGAATAACTTTAAGGAAATAAATCCCATCTTGTGTGGTATTTAAGAGAAATAATCTGTAAAGGTCATGCATTGTGATATATCCAAAGAGATTTGGTAAAAGTTGTAAACCATCTATGAAGGACACATAAAAGTGAACTTGTCAAATTTTTAGATCCATATAAGGTAAGTCTAAGAATGAAGGAGGATGAAAACATTGCATCCTATTTGTTAAGAGTAGATGAAGTGGTAAATGTCATTAAAAATTTAGAAAAGAAGTTGGAAGAACCAATATTAGTACAAAAGGTACTAAGATACCTAACATCTAATTTTGATTCAAATGTGTCTACTATGGAGGAAATCAAAGATCTTAACATACTATAGATGGATGGTATTCATGGCATCTCGATTGCCTATGAAATGAGAATAAGTGATGGAGGACCTTCCAAGAAGGAATCTACATTCAAATTTTAGAAAAATTCACAAGGTAAAAGGTCAAGGATGAAGTTGATATAGACATTAATGATGAAAACATAGAAGCCATGTTTGTTATAAAACCAAGGAAAGGATTAGGTAAGTATAAGGGAAAGTTTCAATTTAAGTGCCTTAACAATGTTAATATTGGTCACTTTGCATCTAAATGTCCTAACAAGGATAAGAATGAGCATGATGGAGAACATGGTGAACGTAATGGTGATGATAAGAAGTTTTATAATCATGATAAGAGAAAAAAGAGTTATATAAAGTATGATGGTAATAAAGAGTCATTCAAGAAGAAGAGAAGTTTTTATATCAATGAAGATAGTAACTCATCTGATGTAAGTGACACAAGTACATCTGATAGTGATGATGATAGTAATGATCATGATAATATTGAAACATTATTCATGGATATAGAAATAAACAATGAGCATTTTTCAAAAGGGAAAGGTCTTATGGATGATGAATAATCAGATGAAGAAGAGGATGAAGTGAACCTTGAGGTAGAATTGGTGAGTGCTCTAGAGGAATTGAAGTTTCAAATAAGGAAGAATCAGAAATTGAGATCATTAGTTAATATTTATGAGGAACAAATCAATCTTTTTGAAGAGAGACTAAGTAACACCACCAATGAACATTAGGAGACAATATAATAGTTGGAAACTTAGATTATATTATCACTGTAAGTCTTAAGACCAAGGAGGAGGAATGCATCAAGTTTGGAACAAAAATGGAGTCCTTAAAGGTAAAATTAGATTAAGAAACGGTCGAATTGAAGACACATTAGAAATTTTAAAATATCACTAAAGTCCTTGATTATATATTGAATATTCATAGGTCTCCACATGATAACATAGGTCTTAGATTTAAATAAAACCAAAATAAAACAAATAGAGTCAAACCTCAAAGCACAATGGACTATCAAGAAGTGATGGTATTTATAGAGTAAAGATCTATGTAAAAACTCTCAAATTTGATACTAAAATTGGTTATCAATAAGTCAAGAATAATTTGACTCTTTTAAGTGACAAAAAAGGTAGAGGTATATCATTCAACATCAGATAGATAAGATATGTGAATCCTTTCAATGGTTACTATTTCTCATGTAATCTATATAGACATAGAGTTATGGATTGTAAACATCATGCTAGAATCAATTCATCATCGAGAAATAGGGATAATGTCTATTTCAATATTATAAGTAGAATTTTATTCTATGATTGTGATTAGAGAGGACATATTGGAGATTATTACAAGATAAGGCATATGAGGAAGATCATTCAAGACAAAAGGCTATATAATCATACAAATGAGAAGTGGATCAAGAAGTTAGACCTTATGGACAAGGTGAAGGAGGAAAAGAATACTAAAGGAGAAGAATTTATGCTAAATCAAACTACATTTCACATTCAATATGAAGGCATGAAATGGTATATAAATAGTGGTTTATAAATCCACATGACAAGGGATAAGAACAAGTTCATATCATTGAAGAAGAATTCTATAGGAACAATGAGATTTGGAAATAACAAGTTCATATCTTTAGTTTGGAAAATGATAATACCAATAGAGATAATGTGTTTCATGTGTAAGGCTTAAAACATAACCTACTTAGTGTAAGTGAAATTTGTAACTAAGGACACACAATAACCTTTCATGATAGAGGGTGTGATATAAGGAGAGCTAAATCAAGAAGACTAATTGTTAATGCTAAGAGGAATGAGAACAATTTGTATGTCTTGAATGAGATCAATAAGGAGAGATGATTTATGATGAATATAGATGAATTTTCACTATAGAATATAAGGTTGGGAAACTTAAAATTTGAAAATATAGTTAAAATAAGCTCTAAGAAATCTATGAAAAACATGCCTAAAATCATCAAACCTACAAACACACTTTGTAAGCCATGTCAACATGGTAATAATACTAGAAGAAGGTTCAAGTCTAAGGAGTACTCTACTACAATACATTTAGAGTTAATACACACTGATGTTTATTGGCCTATAAGAATCTATAATATTCAAGGATATATCTACTTCATGTTATTAATAGATGACTAGACAAGAATGACTTGGGTAACATTCTTGAAAGAAAAGTTAAAAGATATTGATAAGTTTAAGGCATTCAAAGCTCTTATTGAGAATGAGAAGAATGGAAATATCAAATTATTAAGATATGATAGAGGAGGATATTTTTGGTCCAATGAATTTGATGACTTCTATGAGGTCCATGGGATAAGGAGATAGTTCTCAGTAGCTAGGACACCTAAGTAGAATGGGGTAGTGGAAATAAAGAATAAAAAAGTTTAATAAATGGCAAAGACTATGCTAAATGAATCAAGATTATCTAATGGATACTAGAGAGAGGTAGTGAGTACTATAGTATCCATTTTGAATAGAGGATAGATAAGTATTAATGGTAATAAAACCCCCTATGAACTATGAAAAGGTAGACATTCTAATGTGGAACACTTTAGAGTGTTTGAAATCAAATGCTTCATAAAAAGAGATGATGAAGACTTAAGTAAGTTTGATTCTAGGTATGATGAAGGTATATTCTTGGGATACTCATCAGTGAGATCAGCCTATATATTTTATAATAAGAGGTTATAGAAGATAGTGGAAAGCACCAATGTGAATATTGATGAGAAAAGTTTTAAGAAGTCACACTCATAGTCAAATGATACATTAGATAATCTAGACTTCAAGAATTAAGAGGAAAAAATAGAGATTGATGAGTAAGAATAAGAAGTTGAGGAAAGACAAGACTCAAAATGTCCTTTAAGATAGATTCAAAGAGATCATATTGAATCACAAATCATTGGCAATAAGGATGAAGGTATGAAAATAAGTAAAAGACTGGTAAGTAACCTAAATCAAGATAATATTTCTCTATTTTATAAAATTGAACCTAATAACCTTGTATAAGTAATAAAAGACAAGTTTTGGATAGGTGATATGAATGAGGAGTTATACCAAATATAAAATAATGAGACTTGGGAACTAGTTCCTAGACCTAAAGTTAAGAATGTCATTGACATAGAATGGGTGTTTAGAAAAAAGTTGAATAGAGATGGATAAGTTACTAGGAAGAAGGATATATTGGTGTGAAAGGGGTATGCCCAAGTATAAGGGTTATATTTTGAGGAGACCTTTGCTCTAGTATTAATATTGGAGGCCATCAAATTATTTCTAGCATATGCAAGATTCAAAGGGTTTAAGGTGTATCAGATGGATGTCAAGTCATCTTTTCTGAATGGGAACTTGGAAGAGGAAGTGTACATAGATCAACCTAAGTGTTTCTCATTATTAGTTAATGAGGACTATGTTTTTAGATTGAAAAAGGATCTTTATTTTCTAAAGTAAGCTCCTAGATCTTGGTATGCTAGGGATAGGTATAAATTAGACCAATGACTCAAAAAAGGAGTTATAGATATTAATCTATACATAAAGATATAATATGACCATCATTTGATAGTAGTTGTCTATGTGGATGCATTCATATTTGGTGGAAATAGTGATGATATGACTAAGGACTTTGAAGACGTGATGAATAAGGAGTTTGAGATGTATATGTTATGATAACTATCATTCCTTCTTGGGTTACAAATAACTCAATAAAAAAAGGTATATTCATTTCACAAGTTAAGTACATAGGGGAGATGTTGAAGAAATTTGAGATGGAATACTTGAATGTTGTTAGCATACCTATGATCAGATGGTGTAATTTAAGCAAGGAAGATGAGTCTTTAAAGGTAAATCAGACATCTTATAGGTCAATGATTGGAAATTTTCAATACACTATTAACTCTAGACCTAACATCATGTAAGTAGTAGGTTTTTTATGAAGATTTCAAGTAGACCCAAAGGAAAATAATATACAAGTAGTCAAAAGGATACTTAGATATCTAAAAGGGACTATGGATTTTGGGTTGTGGCATCCAAGGAGCAAGTAGTTTAACTTGATAGCTTATACAAATGTATACTATGAAGGGAGTTTAGATTATAGGAAGAACATTAGTAGAGGACCTTTATTCTTAGGAGAATGACTAGTATCATAGATAAGTAATAAATAACCATCATTTTAATTATCTAATTTTGAGATTGATTAAATTGTAGTATCTTCAAGTTGCACTAAAGTTTTATGGATGAGACAAACCTTAAAATTCTACAAGGTAAAGTATGATAGTCTTATCCCTAAATATTGTGATAATACAAGTGCCATAAGAATCTCAAAAAATCTTGTCATGCACTCAAGAACTAATCACATTCCCATTAATTATAATTTATTAAGAGAGTAGGTAAGCTAAAAAAGTGTTAAAATTTAATATGTTTCTACAATGGATTGGATTGCAGAAATTTTGATCAAGCCATTTCCAAAGGCACATTTGAACATCTAAGATATGAATTGGGTATAATTCCTACTCCTAGAGATCATTAATGAAGTCAAGTGATTAGGGTGAGATAATCAAGTGGTTCATTATCTCCAAGAGAAGGTTATTAGTGCCATAAAGGTATGCATGGAGATAGGGGAGCATATTTGTTTGGTGCCTCATAAATGCATAATCCTATGTGTTGAGTGTTTTGGTTATAAGAGGTGTGATCTAATAAGATATATATATATATATATATATATATATATATATATATATATATATATATATATATATATATATATATATATATATATATTTATATATACATATATATATATATATATATATATATATATATATATATATATATATATATCATTTATGTCAAAAGGGGAGAAATTTTAGAATGGGTGAGACATTTCCTATTTAGAGAATGTTATGAGAGTGCTTGCCATAAATGACAAAGTGGGAGAATGTTGAGTATTGTCATTGATGTAAAAGGTGCATCTTGTGAAGGTTGATATCAAAGGTGACTAAGCATAGTTGGTAGTGAATGATGTGTCAAGCTGTAGTGAAAGAGTATTTTAATGAGATATTGTTTTCATGAGAGAAATATAAAGTTAAAATTTGAAGAAAATTAATGTCTTATGCTTGCATAAAGGTACAGGTCATTGATGCCAAAGTGCATAGGAAATCTAGTCGTAATAAGAAGAGGTATCCAAATGAAAATTAATGAAATATGCATGTTAATATTGTATGGCACTATGTGACTATGTATATAAGGCATTCAAGCATTCATGAGAGTTTTAGGGTGAACCTACAGGGGTAGGACCTTTAGTCCAAGTATATAGTTAGACCACTCCTAGACCCTATCTAGCCTAATGAGGTATAAATATCAGATCTCAAGGTAATTATTCATATATGAGCATGGAAAGAGGTTATATAAGTTTTTTTAGTCATGCTTACAAAGTTTGAGATCATGGTTTAAAGCAAATTGCATGAATTAGTGTTTTAAGCCTTCTAGAGTTCATAAAATGAGGTCTCAAGACCTAAGAAGCACATTTATATGTTTTTTATAATGTTTAAAATATTAATTGGAATATTATATATTAAATGGATATGGGTAATGATCATAGATAAGATCTTTAGGCATTAGTTTTGGATTCAAGGGGTAGTCCTTTATGAACAATTGTTAACACCAAAACCTATGTTAAATCCCCTTAGAGCCCTAATAAGGACCTGATGTGAATTTTTTTGTTAAAATAAGATAATAATGGTGTGAAATTAATATAAAATATATTTTATGTGTATTCAACTCTCCCAGGTGCCTGTAGGTGGTGGTGGTTAGTCAAATGAGAGAAAAAATACACAGATACAGGCTTATTTGTTAAAAAGTTATAGTTCTCAAAGATTGTATTGGTTAAGAAAAAAATGGATGGTATAAGAATATAGAGACTAATTTTACATTTAAATTATTATTTATGGATAGGTTATATCCTTAAAGTTTTATAATTTGGTCATCCAAGTTAGCTAGTCACAGACAAACCTAATGGAGTGAATAGTAAAGAAAACCAGGTATAAATGGAGAGATAGATTTGATGGTATGAACATGATATATTGATGAAAAAAATTTAATAAGTTATTAAGTAATTTTAATTCATATTAATTCCTTTTTTAATATTTGGAGTTTAGTATATATTTTGAAAAAGTTTTTCACAAAATGACATGTCTGTTTCAGATAAAATTATGTAATATAAGGTCAAGAAATTGGTCTGCAAGACCAATATTTTTCATTATAAAATATGAATTTTATACCTAAGGATGTTTTATATATCTCATATGACCATTTTAATTCAAAAATATTCATGAAAAGTCTCTACATAGGTGTTGAAGGTCTAATTCACCGTGACTATTTTTTGAGGTAAACTGGCAGACCTGAGTGAGTGAGTTTTAGAGATGTTAATGAGCCTTTATCTTATAAATAAAAGTGTTCCAAGAAATTTTAAATGAAATTTAGGTCATTTATAACCTATATAAATTTTTAATTTTTCATAATTAAATATTTTAAGGGTGTTTAATCTTCATTTTTTAAGATAAATTTTTGATGTACACAGGCCTAAAAGGGCAATTTGTCCTAAAAGAGCTTTCATGATATGAGCAAAGGATATAGGTCTCATAAAGTATTTATGAGGTCATAAGAGTTAATTGGTTAATTTTTTTTATTTTTTGGATAAATCCATCTGGTCCCAAGAAGACTAATATTTGGCATTAAGAGGATAGACCTAATGTAATTAGGTCTCCATGAAGCCTAAAAGAGGAATAACTCCTAATTGAGTTGTTATAGACAAAAATAGGTTAAAATTACATTTTAATAATTTTAATAAGGTGTTATGGTGTAAATATTAGACCATCTAAAGAACTATAGTACTTTATTTGGACATTCAGGCTCATGATTAGATTATTGTGTTGACCATTCATGGGATAACATTGGTTTACAACATGAAATCAAAGATAATTATTAATAAATAAACAAAAACCAATATTTCACTCTAAAAATAACCTATATAATCTATTTACATCTAACTAGATACCTTTCAATGATTAAAACACACACCCTAATCCATAAGGCCATACTTGCCTAGTTGATGGGCTCATGGGCTTGTAGCCCTGTTGACCTTATTTTTTTATAATAAATTATATTGTACTCCTGATAACACAAAAAAATTAATTTACCTATATACCCATTAAGGAGTTATAAAACATATGTAAAACTTGGGTATTGTTACTTTATATGGAATAAGATTTTTGGTGACTATGATAGACCTAATTAGGTCTCTAAATTACTCTATTTTGGAGGTATAATGATTAAAAAGATTATACAAAGCTATAAAATCACATTTTAAGTATAAAATGAAATTTTATGACTTTATAAACCAACATCCAATCATTTCTTAACTCTATAATATCATTTAGACACTCTGTCTTAGTCTACCTGAGTATACAGGGCTTGAAAACAAGTAGGGTTTAGAAACCACACTTACCCATGGATTTGAAATTTAATAATTTATATAGTGGATTAAAATATTTAATACACAATTATTAAAAAAAATTATGAATTTTCACCATACCAAGTTTCCAAAAAGAGGAATCCCTTGTTAGGGTCCAGTCTACATACAAATGGAGTTACAGAACACACTATAGGGTTTCAAGACTCCAAATAAATTGCATTGAAATTATTTTTGTCCCCTATAAATATCTGAGAACTCAAAGTGAATATATTATCCCTCTAAATGTTGAATTTCAAACTCATGATTATTACCGTGTCTGGTTGCAGTTACAATCTTAGAGAAAAGTATTAACAAAACATTATATTTTATCCTTCAACATTCAATATCTCCATCACACATTAAAATAATCATAATAAATATATTTTGGTTGAATTAAATCACCTAAAAAGTCTGAAAACCAAACTTAGACTCCACATATCTATTCCTAGACTCATACAACCAACTCCCAAAATGGAGTTAACAACTTACTAATCAAAACAAGATACTAACCACTTAATGATTTATCTAAATAACTTGAAATCCTATATAATATTATCTCCAAATTCATATTATTTAAATATCCACACAAAATATTGGCCTTTAGACATTTTTATGACTTATTCAAGCTTATGAGATACATTTTCTCAAATTTTAAAATTTGAATTGCATATTTTGGAGGGAAAACTACCTAAGCATACCTAAGCAACATAAACTCAAACAAAAATAATGAAAAATAATTGAACACATGAGGATGATCCTACACCATGTTATATATCCTATTGTATGAATGACCTAAGAGGATAAAGGTGTGTTTTTGACCAAGTGGTGTGTGACCATGAGATTTGTATATATAAGGTAGTTTAGGCCTATTTATATGTATACAACATAAGTGAATAAAATATTATTTGTTAGATAAGAATGAGATCTGAAAAATGAGACCATAATATAATATTAAAGGTGTGGTGATCAAAATTCATGAGTTTTTTGAGTTGGTGTTGATTCACTTAGGGATTTGATGTTTTCTTGTAATTAGGTGCTTGTTAAATCTTAGTCAGGTCGATGCGTGAATTCATTAGGGTTAGTGCTCCAAGTTGAGTTGGTGCTCAAAAAAATTTGGTATTTTTTTTAATATGACTATACTCCATTTTTAGAGATCACAGTGGGTTTTCATCACCTTGAGGGTTTCCCACTCATATATGTGTTTTCTTGTGTTATGCTCATGTGAATGGTTCTTTATGCATTTCTATATCACTATATTGATTTCATAGTTCAAAGAATGTTAAAGGATAATTGAATAAAAGTTTTCAAAATCTGATTCACCCCCATTGATTGTGATTCTAATAATCCCTAGCTTTACAACATCTTTTGTGAAGATCTAACATATAAATGTTAATTAATTTTCCTAAATTTAGATTGCTTGATGAAGTTATCATGCTTCTACTGAGTAGATAAAATGAAGGTGTTATTCACCTATCATAGTATGTTAAAATACACATCATAAAATTTTTAATGTAAATAGTGATATAACTTCCAACACATGGACAATCTCTCATGCCATACAAATCAAAGGCACCCTTAATTCAAGAGCATATGAGGGCAAGTTATATTAGGGCATCTAGGGGGATTGTGATGACCTAAATAATAGACATTTTATTGTGAATCTTGGTGGAATATATTACAAAGAGGATTTGGTAAATAAAAATAGTGTTGAACAAGTAATAAATGGAATCATCAATATTTCCTATCATAAAATTCATCTGTGAGAAGACCTCAACTTGACAAATTTTTTGGTTTTTGAGCTTCTTACCAACATTGAAAAGGTTTTCAAAGGTCTATCCTAGACATTATAATATCAATTTTTGATACTAATTTTTTTTGTAGTTTAAATCTCTAGAAGGCATTATCAATCCAAACATAAATTTTTGGACTATTTAATAGTTAACAAACCTAATTTGGAATAAGGGTATTACTATGTGTGACTAGGAAAGTTCAATACTTGGTGGTTAGAGTTGTAACAACTCATAGTATCATAACCTAGAGTTCCCAATAATGTCTTGTAGTATTTGGGACAATATTCACAAGTTCTATTGCTTCATAATGGTACCTAGGTTCATGTATTTGATCTTATAAAGGCCCCCATTGCACCTATGTTATTCTTTGTTTCAATGAAGGAAGCATAGTTTGAGGTGAAATGGAATAAATCTCTATAATTCATATAGGTCCAACATTTATGATCAAAACCTCTTGGAGTGGCCATACCAAAATAAAATTAACTATTAACTTAATAATATGCATAACCTCATGCTACATCACAAGTAGTTACCAGCTTGTCATAGGTTGAAAAGTGAAAAGGAAAGAAACTAAGTGCATAACATTATCACTACTACAAAATAAGAGAACATGTAGTGACAAATCCTAGTTGGATGATCTATGAGTACCTAAAATTTCCACACAATGTGATTTTAAAAATATGGGAGTGGATGAAACACAAGTATACCAGCCTTTGATTGAATATGTTGACAAATATGTATATGATGAGGAGATGGAAAAAAAATTTATTTTGAAATCTATACACACATGCCATGTGTGAAATAATGTCTAACAAGAACTATGGGTAAACATACCCACCCCATCTGCATATGTAACTATATATACTCTCACATAGAAGGTTGAGCACATATGAAAAACTATTGAAATTTTTGGAATAGACCTAGGTTTGGGGTCTAATCATATGCATCAAAATCTATTAAAAATTGATATCAATAAAAAAGCATTAGTAATGAATAAGGGAACACATATATAAATAATATTATCTTCCATAAGCTCATAACTCATGGGCCTCTTTATCGATGTAGAGGTTACATAATATAATTTACCCTCTCAACCACCTGAAACCACTAAGGTTTTGAATATGTTAAAAAGGGGACTTACACCTCCATCTCAACAAAAGAATAGTGTGAAAAATTAAGATATCATGAAGTCTTCTCACTACTCTTATTCATATGAATAAAATGATAGCACAACTATAGAGTAGGTAGAGTTAAAGAGATCAACTGAAGAGGAAGATGTTAAAACATAAGAATATGATTTAGACTCAAAACACTAGGAAGAAGAAAAAAATGTGGTTACAAAGCAAGATCACATTGAGAGATAAAGTTAGAGGAAAGAAGTGAGGTGAAGATCCCAAGAAGAGGAATAGAAAATCAAGCAACATGAAGAAGAGAATAACAAGGTCGAGGAAGCAGAGGATAAAAGGAAATGATATGAATAAGAAAAGGTACAAAGGATGAAGAAGATATTATAAAATAGAAAGTAGAGGATGAGGAAATATAGAAATCAAAGGAAGCATAATAAAATTTATAGGTGTAGAATAAAAATGAGCAACATAAAAAATAAACATATGAGGCATAATGGAAACAAGATGAAGATGACTAGCAAAGATGATGATCTAACTAAAGCTGATGGTATAAGGCATCTCATGACTTTCCAAATAACATTGTAAATAATGAATAGCATGGTTAGGGAAACCTTACTAGATTAAAAATTATATAAAAATGACTTTTCCTGATTTGATAGTTCTATACTTCTTCTCATTGATATACCATAGTATATTCCACTGGGTTAGCTACAATAAAATTTTCATCAATGACAAGTAGCTCCCGTTGATATTGTAGCTACATTTTCATCAACAACAACTCCAATAGTTGTTTCATCCTTTATTGATCCCTCATATTCATCAATTTTAGTTGAAATACCTATATTTTAACCTACATTATCTCCTCTAGCATAACTCATTTCACTTCCTTCCACTTAGGTACTATGACACAATACAATTTCAAAAAATTTAATGAAATTTTCCATAGATAGATTAGACATGAGAAATGGGGATAAGTTGATTGAAAAATTGTAAAGGTAAACCACTTAGTTATGATAGTCTATTGAAAACCTAAAATGGTGGTAGATTAGTATTGTTTTTAGATTAAAACCTGAACGGGTGACTAAGCAATGCACAAGAGGTGAAAATCAATAAATGGTGCCTTGAGTGATAAATATGACTCATGTTTAATCCAACCTAGTTTCATATAAATACTTCAAATATATATGGAAAAATCATTCCTAATATTTCATATCAAGATGAGACAACCTTTTAAGTTTGGGAAAGCATTGGAAGTAGCTTAGGACTATAAAATCATAGAGTATCTATAATTGAAAGATGTGTGTAGTACGTAGTTTTATAATATGTACATATTTTCAATCTTGTTCCAAAAACTTATAATTTTTATGTGTATGGAAGGTGAAAGGTCTTATTCTATCTTCTATATAAAGGAAGATTACAAATAAATAGAGTTATGTTAATAAGGTTATATATTGTATGTTGTCACATTGTAAAGGGGTTCTTCTTGTGATAGAGATCAATAGAGATTATGATATGGTTACCTCATCATTATTAGTTCCTTTTGTGTTACATTCTAGTTAATATATTCCCTTTTTCATTTATACCTTATTTATAAATTGTTTGATAATATGATAGAGTACCTATTTTTGGAATATTTATACTTATGATAATATGTAGTAGTTAATTTTAAATATGCCCAGTTATCATGAAATATGTTAGTGTATGTCTTGGTTCTATTTTTTTCTATCTATATCACACAAGCTATCTCCCCATTATCAAGTTATAATGGAATTTATAGGAACATCTACTAACATCAATCCTTGGGAAAATCAGTTTTTGACAAACATTTTTATCAACATTAGTGAAAATTTATCATATGCTCAAATTGTAAAACTCAAACAAGGGTATAATGAAGTAATTAATGAATATATGCTAATGTATAATACCATGGTTTCTAAAATGAAAAAACATATGGATAATAATGAGTTTCAATATATTTTTACATAAAACTTCTTATCTCCTCTTTAAGATTCTATTATTTTTGAGTTCCAATTATTTTATGAGTTATGCCATATAGTCAAAGAGCATGAAATAAAATTAATTACTTTTAAAAATATCAAGTATGTTTCAAGTGTTACTTATACTTGAAATTCCAAAATTCAAAGTAAAATAAATTATAATATCAATACAACTAAAATAAATAATGAAGGAACCACAAAAAAATATTCAATTACAAGCTCCACCAAGGAGGAAATTTTAAATGTTGTCATCACCTCCTAATGTTTTATTTCAAAATACCCTAGAATGTAATGTAATCACTCTTTGTACACCATTGGAGATAAATATGTCTAGAACTCAATCTATAAATTTTGATGGCAGTGCATATTTTAAATATCATAAATTAATTGGGATTTATATAAATATATGTTTAAAGATTAAACATAAGATCCAAGATATCATTGATGAAAATTTAATAGATATTGACACACTATTGAAAAGGTTAAGCCATAATAAAATGATAATGCAAAGATAAAAAATGTACAAAGATAATTTTACAAATCATGAAGAAAATAAAAATATATAATTATGAAGTATACTATGTATATAATGTTCATCGTCATCCTTCTAAATATGGACATCCACTTGATATAATTATTGATATAGTTATAGGTAAGCAATCATCAGTAATGATATTGAATTTTTTAATGATGATTAAAATAGACATGAAATATTCATTAAAGCATATTTTAACAAACAATCCATCCTTAGTGTCATGATAGATAATAGATCAAGTGAAATTGTGTACACCATAACACTCCTTATTTCTCTCGGTTATACAAAACTAGATTTACATGATACTTATATATTTTTCAAGGTATTTACTAGGAATACACAATATATTATTTGGAATATAGTGTCACTTATACAAGTGGGTCCTCTCATATTTCCTTCTCATTTTATAGTTCTTCCAAACACATGAGTATTTGATATACTACTATGATGCCCTTGGATATAAAATACTAGAGCAATAACTAATATAATGCATAAATGTCTCAAATACATTGATGATAATCAAGTGGTAAAATTTAAAGGAATTTAATGTGGATATCCTTTATAAAAATTAATTAAATTTACTTATTATATAAAATATTTATTTGATATAGCTATTGAACAACATAATAATGACATAGTTTACATAACTAGTTAAGATATTATATTAATGTATATTATAGATACTAAAGATCATGTTATGCCCCTAACCTATTACATGTATAATGATAGGAATAGCTAGATTATGGATTAATTATCCATATTTTATGTTATACCACATTTCTCTATGCTTTTATTGGGTTAGTATGTTAGCCTATGGATTAACCACGACCTAGGTAGACTATATATAAAAGGTAGTGGGTAGTTGTCTATCATCATATTAATAATTTTTATCTTATTGAATCCTGTGGAGGTTTCCCCCTCAAAGTGGCTTGTATTTTATTCATATATTGTACTAAATTTTAGTCATATTGTGATTTAGTTATGTTATTTTCCTTTATTTCTAAATTAGTTTCATTACAAGTGGTATTAGAGCATCGATTTGGGCCATAATTAGGTCAAAAACTGTATATAATTAAATTTGTATATATCTCACAAAAGGTTGTGTATTTATATACAATTTTTTACTAGAGGTGAAGAATAATTCAAGTAAACTTCAATTAAAATTTTAGCTCAATTAGATCTAGTTTGAAAAAGTTATCTCCATTTTAGGATTTTTCATAAATTCACTCTATAATACACAATTCATGTATTTTTTCAAATTTATTTAAATTTTTGGAAATCTTAGAAAAATATATCTGAGGCATGTCCTTTATATATTTTTATTTTATTCCAATGTAAGTAAAAAATTACTTGGTCAAAGTTAGGTCAAAAATGCCAATCAAGGTCAACATTGTCAAGCCCTTTTATGGATGGACTAAAAACTAGGGGCCAAGGAAAGGGTGTTAAAACCCCAAGTAAAAATATTCACAAGGAAGAGATGGAGTCATAAGGGGGAATTACTAGATATTTTATACTAGGTTTATCTGAGATAGATCACAAAGTGAGCTAACTTGACTAAAATGTGCAAGGCATTCAAAGCGAGATGCAAGGTATATAATATGATATAAAATCTATACAATCTAGTTTGGAAAGTATCATGATGGATTTACAAAATAAGTAGTCAAATTAGATAGCTATCACTATTACACAACCCCACTAAGGAGGATCTCTCAACTAGCTAATCTAAATCCAATTACCTTGCCACAACGGAACCTATTACCAAATTTAGACGTGTAAATTTGATGGAAAGGATCCACTCATTTAGATAAACCAAATGGATAATTTTTTAATCTACAATAGATCTCAAGTGGATAGAAGGTTACCATGGCATCCTTGTATCTAGAACCTAAATAATTCATTTGGTATCGATGGTTATGTGCTCAAAATAAAAAGATGACTTTCAATGTCACTTGGTCATTTTTTATAGAGGAGCTGCAATTACAATATATCAATAGTGTGATAAAGAATTACTTAAGCCAACTGGAAAAATTATGATAGAATAGTTCAGTCAATGATTATATTCATAATTTTTAGAATATATCTTTATGTGTGGAGATAATTTTTAATGAGAACCTAAATGGCCTATTTTTGGGAGGCCTCAAGGACCACATTCAACATGAGGTACACATGTTTAATCCACTTAAGGTTTATGATTCTATTATAATGGCACACATGGTTGAGGAGAAATTCATAGCCAACATGAATAAGTCATTCACTCACTTTAAAGATTGTAGCATATCAACACCATCATTTCCTCTACCTACCAAATTGACCCCTTATAAAAGTAAAGAGAAGTGTTCAAAAGTATTATGTTTTGACTGTGATAGCAAGTGGAGAAAAGGACATAGATCCAAAAAAGATGATGAAGAGGATGATTCCTCTAATGATTATGAGGAAGAGATAGAGGAGGTACTTAAATATTTTAAACCTATAATCTCTTGTGATGCACTTTCAGGTATTATCATTACTCAAATAATTAAGGTGGTGGGTTTAATTAAGAAACAAAAGGAAACAATGTTGATTGATTAGGGATCACACATAATTTCATCAATTGTAAGTTTTCCACTCAATTGAATTGTTTCATTTACCTAGCACCAAAATTTTAGGCCATGATTGCACATGGTGGCATAATCAATTATTCATGGAAATGCCATAGTATTAAACTTGTTATGGGTGAGTATAGTCTCTATTATCTTATATTTTTTATTCCCATGGGTGGTGTATACATTGTTTTTGGATTTTAATGGTTCACAACCTTTAGTACAATAAATATTAACTTCTAGTAACTATTCATGATTTTTCATTCTGAAGGTATAAAAAAAGAACTATAAGGATTACAGGCAAAATCACCATAATTTGTTAGTTCACATTAGATGACAAAAATGCTAAAAAATGGGGTAGAAGGATTTATAGTATGATTATATTCCATATAGGTTTAACCCATTAAGTCATCTTTGCATCATAATCTAAAGATGATTCTTGATGACCACACATCTATTTTTGAGGCCATGCCAAAAGGACTACCACCAAAAAGAGAACATTATCATGCCATTCAATGACTTCTAAGGAATTAACCACCAAATATCATACCATATAGATATCCATACGAGATAAATATTAAAATGAAAAATATGGTCCATGAGATGATTAAGGTAACGATCATTTGGCATAATCAAAGTGCATATTCATCACTAGTGGTCATGGTGCATAAGAAGGATGAAACAAGGAGGATATTCTTATATTATAGGTAACTCAACAAGTACAACATCAAAGATAAGTTTCCTATTCTAGTAATTGATGGTTTACTTGATGATTTTCATGGTACTATTTATTTCATGAAATTGGACCTTCATTCTAGGTACCATCAAATTAGAATCAGGGATGAAGATGTTCATAAAATAGCTTTTAGAACTCATGAGGGCCATTATGAGTTTTTTTATAATTCCCTTTGGTCTTATAAACACACCACCTACTTTTTATATTTGGATGAACACTATTTTTAGGCATTTTTAAAGGAAGTTTGTGCTCATTTTCTTTGACAACATATTGATTTATAGTAAGATGTGGGAAGAACACATGTAACATGTGAAATAGGTGTTGATAGTTTTGGAACAACATTAGATTTCTATGAAGCCATCCAAATATGATTTTAGAGTACAAGAGGTAGAGTACTTGGGTCATTTTGTATCCCATAAAGGTGTCAAAGTTTATCCTCATAAGATCAAAGCTATGGTAGATTAGCTAATACCCAAAAGTCTCAAAAAAATCTAAGGGTTCTTAAGACTAATAGGTTACTACCAAATATTTGTGAAAGGTTATGGTAGCATACTATCTCCACTCACTTCATTTATAAATAAGGATGCCTTCCCATGGAATGATGTAACCACTAAAAACTTTGAGAAACTTAAAGTAGCTATGTATACCACCCCATTTTTGGCTACTCTAGACTTCTCAAAGATGTTCATTATTTAATGTGATTCTTTTGAATTAGGGTTGGGAGTAGTAATAATTCAAAAAAGAAGACCCATTTTATTTGAGAGTCATCAATTCAAAAGTAAGAATATCCAAAAACATGTCTATGATAAATAAATGATGGCTATTATTCATGTGATAAAATAATGGAGGCCCTATCTGATGGGTAGACATTTTAAGGTAAAAATGGATCATGATACTCTCAAATAATTTTTAGAGCAAAGATTATCATTTAAGGAACAAAAAAAGTGGGTAAAAAGAATTTTGGGTTATGATTTTGAAATCATATACAATAAGGGTAAATATAATGTAGTATTAGATGCATTATTCAGATGAGATACATCTACAAAAGTATTATTTTGTGCAATGTCCATGTTACAGTCAGATTGGGTAGAAGAAGCTAGGTTAGAGTGGGGGCATGACAAGTATACATAGGTTCTGATTTATAATATCCAACAAGGTTATATAGCCTCTAATAAATTTGAATGGAATAAGGATAGGTTATACTTGTGTAAAGATTTAGAGTTGAAGCATAACATTCTTATAGAGTTACATGAATCTATAATTGGGGGACACTCTAGGTTATTAAAAACATATCACAAAATCAAGAAAGAAGTGTTTAGGGAAGGACTCAAGGGAGATGTACAAATTTTTGTGGCATAATGTTTTATATGCCAATAGAATAAAGGTGAGATAGTTAAGACCCCAAGTGTGTTACAACCTTTAGCAATTCTTAGTCAAGGTGGGAGGAGGTTTACATGGATTTCATCATAGGGTTACCTTGTTATAAAGGTAATAATGTTATCTTGGTAATTGTGTTAGGATTAAAAAATTTCACATTTTTCCCCCTCTCACACGCATTTACAATAAGTATAGTAGTGCCTATTTTTATAGAGGTAGTTTTAAAATTACATGGAACCCCAAGAATAATTGTAAGTATTGTGATCCTATTTTAATAGGTCATTTTTTGATTGAACTATTCTCCTTTTTGGGTACTATCTAGCTCACACCTCATCTTACCATCCCCAATATGATGGACAAATAAAAGTGGTCAACAAATGTTTAGAGGGGTATCTTCATTGTTTTGTATCATATGAGAAATAATGTTGGGTTAAATGGCTATAACTTATAGAATGGTGGTATAACAGATCTTTCCATACCTATTATAAAATATCCCCATTTATAGAACTATATGGTTACCATCAACCTTACATCACTTCTTCCTTAAGGTTGAAAACCAAGGTTTAAGATGTGGAGGAGAACATTCAAAATCAATAAAAGTTTTTGGCTGGTTTAAGAGAGAATTTGTCTTTAAAAAAAAGGATGAAGCAACAAGTAGATCAACACCATAGTGAGTGACATTTTGATGTGGGTGACTAGATATTTGTAATTTTTCATCCTTATAATAAGATGTCCTTGAAGAAAAAAAATGACAACAAACTTGATCTTAAGTATTATGGCTCTTATCAGGTTCTACAAAAAATTGGATGTGTGGATTACAAGCTAGAATTACCTCATTCATCTTGCATGCATCCAATATTTCATGTTTCTTGATTGAATAAGGTCATTGGACAAAAATATTCAACCTAGATAGAACTACCATAACTAGATGAATAAGGATGAGTCATTTTAGAACTAGAGAATATCTATAAACACATGCTAAGAAGTTGAGAACTAGAGATATTAAGGAATACCTAATCAAGTAGAAGAACCTTAGTAGTGAGGATGCAACTTGGGAGGGTGAATATTTTATCCAACAACATCCAAAGTTTTTCAACATTAAGGACAATGTTGGTTTGAAGGGGAAGGGAATGTTAAGCCCCTAACCTATCGCATGTATTAGGATAATAATAACTGACTTGTGGCTTATGTATCCCTATTTGATGTTATATCACATTTCTCTATGCTTTCATTAGAAAAATAGGTCAGACTAAGGAGTAACCATGGCCTAGGTATACTATATATAGGAGGTATTGGGTAGTTTTTTATCATCATATTATGAATTATGCTCTTATTGAATCTTGTGGAGGTTTCCCCCTCAAAGTGGCGTGTATTTTATTCATATATTCTATTATATTTAAGTCATATTATGATCTATTATTGTTATTATCCTTTATTATTGAAGTAATTTCATTACAAATCATGAACATATTATATAATCATTATTCCATCTAAATATGAGCATGATAAAGTTACACATGAGGATATTTAGTTTTTTTGACAAATCATGTTACTTCTTCCCATGTAAAAAATGGTATGTACAAGGAGGCCTTCATATCCTAAGGCAAAACATGTTATTCAATTATATTCACCACAAGTATAGGAATATGTTTCTACATATTCTTCTCTATATATGAAGTTTTATTTTTACATGAGAGTATGGACAATGATTCATAAAGTTATATTGCAACATGTGCCTCCTATTCAAATTTGAAATCATATAAAGTTGGTAATTATTTTTGACAAGAAGTAACTCCTTCATATAATGTAGTTGGGTGTATATATGTGCATCATCTTGATGAAATACTTGGTTGGAAATAGCTTCCTTATTCCTCCCAATGTATTAATTAGATAAGTCTCTTAATTAGTTAATTTTAATTTCCTTATACCTAACTTATTTACTTTAATCTGAATTATTATACCACTTATTTTTAATTTTAACTTTGGGAACTTACACTCTTGATTTACAAAACATTTCAAATAATATAAAACACATATCAATACGTCTCTCCAATTGATTACCATTACATATCTTACACCCTATGGCACTTTTGTGATCTCATATTTCTAATTTTATCATGATTATATTTAGTCTCTTCCCTATTTAAGGAGCATGTACTTTCCTACATATTTTCACTACATTTTTATGACTACAAGTTACATATACATTGGGGGATAATTTATTTCCTCCCCTCTTATCATTATATGCTTTTTCACCTTGTTTTGGATTATTCAAATCCCTCATACTTTATCTATTTTCAAAAAATTACTTTTTAACATCTCTTTTCATATATTTTTAGCATTTAAATAATTTAAAAAATTATAAATATATATTTTCAAAAATTTAAAAACATATATATATTTCAAAAATTCAAAAAAATCAAAACATTTTAAAAAAACTTCAAAATTATGACCTAATTTTTTTCAAATATTATTATTTAATCCTTTTCATGTGTTGTTTATTATATGTTAATAAATTAGCATATTCCATATTTGAGTAGACAATGCTACTCATGAAGTACTTGCATGTGATACAAAACATACTTTCACATGATTATTTGATGTCATGCTTCCCTTAATACCCAATAACCTTGATAAATTGGGGGCATATATTTTTCATCCAGGAACATTTTATCATGTTTTATCTTTTCAAAACATCTTTACCATGTTGAGATACATATCATAAAAATATATTTCTAAATCACTCTTATTCTTCACATGTATTACATAAAATATGATACTTGTTAACATTTACATTCATACATATGATGGAGATATATTAGTATCATTTGCTACATGATTTTATTTACATTCCTAATTTCCTACATGATGAGATAGGCGTTTTATTGATTATTATATGTGTGGAACTTATCCTTGTATGTTCAAATTCATGGCATAATTATTCCATCCCCATGTGATGCTTGATCTTGTGTGTTATGTGACATTTCACTTGTGCATTGTATGTTTCTTCTTGATCCTTATGAGTGACATATTATTCAAGTTAAATGACACTATATGACATTAATTATATGATTTGTGCATGTTAGTATGGTCCCATTATTCATATCATGTATTATATATACTCTAATATGGTGACATGGTTCATGTCATTCATAACTTATATATTATGTTTTTACTCTAATTATATGATGCATATCATGCATACACTACTCCTATGCTTCAATGATATAAATTTTTACAAATGCTTAATATGCAAAATTAAATGATATATTCAATACTATGAATGCAATTAATTTCAAAAATTCAAAGTGTTATATCTTTTAGATATGATTTATTTTTAGATAGTGACTCTATAGGATATTTATCTCATCTCAAAAGGATGGAATCATAATGAGATTATTTATAATAGTCAAGCTTCATTAGGAAAGAAATCAAATTTAATGAAATATACAAGTTTTCAAATGGAAATATGATTTAACATTTTTAGATTATGGGTGCTTGTGGAATGCATGTGTATTCATTTGTATAGTTTTAAATTACAAGTTTAAAATATATTCAAAGTTACAAGTTTTAAAAGTTTCAAAAGGTTTTAAAAGTGGAAATATTCAAAAGTTATAAAGTTGCAAAGTCACAAAAATTATAAGTACCAGATAAGAATTTCAATATAGTAAAAATATAGGGAACATGATATTCATTCATGTCCTTATTCATACTATTGAATTTTTAAAATTATCAAGTTCCAAAGTTTCAAAATTGAAGTTTTAAAAATAGAATCTAGATAAATCTATAGTGATGTGATTCCTATTAGTTTAAAGTGGGCCATGTTAGAGTTGAGTGATGCTCAACATCTATGGTTACAATTTTCAATATGTAGAAAGCCAAAATTCATGGTTCCACCCCTTTAAAATATTATATAGAGTACCCTACATAGTTAAATGATAGATTTATCATAGAATATTTCCAACTCAATATCAGTAAATGTTTTAAAATTGATACTTGTTCACTCTCACTTCACCATAGTTCAACACTTATTTATATGTCCTAACAAAGGGGCATGCAACTTAACCATATATAATTTACAATGAAATTAGATTACACACTCTCTTTGATATTTTCAAAATTAAAAATATAGACTTTTAAATTTTCAAATTTTAAATATGAGAAAATATTACTTTTAGTGGCATTATTGCAGGTGTTTGCATTAAATCATCTTGCACAATCAAGTTATGCATCTAAAGACAAAATGTGTATACATAATAAGGTTCACATTTACTTTACTCTATTAATTTACCTAGATTAAAGTAGGGAAAATTTCTAAATATTAAAATAAATCATTTAGTTATTTTTGATGTTTATTCTCTATATCCTTACCCTTACTTGGTATATTCACCATTTATATAACTCACAATATACAAGAAAACTTTCACTACCTTTTAAATACTAAAAATATCATATAGACATACCTATTTTAGTTTCATTCATCCTTATTTTTTACACAATCTCCTGTTAGACCTATCCATACTATCTTTAGTCTTTTGGGACAAGTCCACACTAGCTGGACAAGGCCACACTATAGCCTTGTCCCCTAATTTAACCTTGTTTCCCATGCTCCAATAGCCAATTTTTAGAATTGAGAAATTTCACAATGAATCTCCCATGTATTTGGTGAAGTTGGTCATAAAAATTATTATAAATATTCTCTTATAAAATCACATTAAGGCCATTAATTATATCTCCAAATGGATCTCTCTATAAATTACACTACACACTAAACAAAATATCAATACTTCTTCCTATTTGAACTATGCAACATTCAAATAGTCATAATCCAAGTATAAATATTATTTATTTTAGGTCAATGGAATCCATTGTCAATCATTTAAATAAATCTTATAGATATAGTAATTATATTAGCATAATCATATATCAGACAATCACTCTAATAAGGAGAACTACATCAGCTTGAGGCCAATTTGGTCTATGTAGGCAATGACCAGCTACAAGGGGTTCATGAGGCCAACTCAACAATCCTCATTAACCCATTATTATCCCCCTTTTGTTATATAATTACTATGTATTACATGTGCATGATATAAATGTTTATATTTTGTAAACATTTCATGCAAAAACACATAACACAAATTTTAGCAGTCAAGTCCTACATGGGATTACATAGATCCAAATCCAAAAATTGATGAATACAAATAGCTAGGATAAGGCCACATTAGCCAAATAAGGCTATAGTGTACCCTTGTTCATATATTGATAATTTGTCCCAATAAAATGTTAATTACTTTTTTTATGTGACTATGTCTATAGGTCAATTTTATATAGTCTTTAGTTATAGTGAGCTCACACAATCATAATTAAATCTATTTTAGGGAGGTTTTCACATCCTTAGACATTGTTTAATATTTTTAGTATATTCCAAATTATGTAAGTTACTTTAGCAGACTATATTTGACTATATTTTATTATTAGATAAGTACATATTACCTTTTTTATTTCAATAGTTTAATATCATTAGTTTAATTCAATAAATTAAAAGGGTTAAGCAATATGTGGGCTATGTACTTTTCTAGATTTGAGAAATTGAATTTAAGAAAAAAAGTGAGATTAATTTTTGGATTTGTGAGGTTTTATGATACTTGTAAGTGAAATTTTTATTATTAATTATAGATAGAGAAGCAATTAAAAATTTTAACTTTTCTTTGTTATGTGTAAGTCATGGTGTTCCCAAACATTGTGTTAAAAACCTCATATATAGGATTTGTACCAGTGTACCTAATTCAAGTTTTGATGAGACTTTGTGCTTCCAATTAACACTTTAATTTACATTACATCTTATTCTCCTAATTTTATTTTTGTGCGAAAGGAAGCATTTCCAAAAATTTCATTTAATTTTGAGTTATCCATTGATTCTCCACATTTATTCTATCATGGGTTTCTCAGCTTCACCTTTATTATTCTCCCATTTCCCAATTTTATTTATTTTGGGTTAAAAGTAAAAAATATCATAATAAAACCATAATATATTATGGATCTTTCCCTCTCAAATGTATAATAAAATTCCAATATCAATGGTAAATTATTCATTTGTTACAAAAATATGTCTTTGCCCATTGGGCAAGTCATTCAACCAAGAAAAACCAAATAACATAATTTTTTTCAAATATTTATTGGTGAATCCACTATGTATTTAATAATTAATTTTATTCTTAAAATTTAAATTTAATCTTCTATTATCAATATAATATTATATACTCTATTTAAATCAAGCCCAAAAATGATGGAATGTAGACAATCATTTGGCTATTTTGAATTTGTTAAATGCATGGTTTATGAATGCAAATTTTTCTAGCATTGATAGTTGGAATTAAGGATAATAAATAAAATAATTTATTTATATATGATCCTAACTACTAGATTATTTTTTTATTTTAAATTATGACACTGTCAAATAATTTTTCCTCTTTATATTTATTTTTAAAGAAAATCCAATTCTTGATATTGTTGATGATTACAAGAGATTTTAAAATTTTAAAATATTTATATAGATATGTAAAAATAAAAAAAATATTCACTTAAAAACTTTAACAAGGTGGATAAAATTAATAAATAATATGTTCTTGGTGTTGGAAATGAAAGTGAGGGTTTTAGTTCTACCATGGTGAACACTCGCGTAGTGCAATCAAATTTTATTATGTTGCCAATATGGGAAAATGAGTTATATTTTAATAATTAGTATATTTTATTTTTTTATTTTATTTTATTTAATTATTTATTACATTAATTAGTTTTTTATCACTTTTAGATACTTTCCAATGTTTCGTAAAAAATAGCTGAAATTACCAGTTACTCTAGTTTACTATTTGAATACTTGATTGAGTTTCGAAGTGGTGGGGTGAATTTTTAGTGTTATTTAATTGAAATAAAAGTTTATTTAATTCAATTCATATTTTAGGGTATTTTTAACACCACAATTTTCTAATTATAGATTATGATATTCAACTGATAGTGGCTTCTTACATGATGACCAAAAAGTTATCAATTAATGTTAGTGGTACTCTTAGTTGTATCTTGAGTTTATCCTTAGTTAATTTAAGCTATATTAGAGTATAATTATAGATCACTTATTTTTCAATTAGAGTTATTTATTTATTTTTGTATTTGTTTTTTTCTTGAAATAAATTTTCATGCAAGGTACTTGTAAAAGGCTTATTTTACGGCTTAGTTATTTAATGAAGTTACACAATAGAAGTATGGCTCATTAATTATAATTGATAATATTTTTGTATTTTTTATCTTTGATATTATTTAAAGTATACATAAATTTATACCATCAAGCATATATTTTCAAGTTTGAAAATTTTTAATACACTTTTTGATCAATAATTTCACTCGCAACTCAACTAGTTTGACAACTAGTAATTATTGAATTTTTTTGTTGATACATATTTTTAATATTAAAGTGAAACAAAGATGATTTTAAATCCACCAATTCATTAAAAACCAAATTCCTTCATTCAATTATCTAAATTAGACCTTGACATTTCATCCCAAGATGAATAAGTCATATAAGAACACATTGAACTCCCATTTCAAACCTCATTGAAAGAGCATTAGAAGAATCATGGACATAATAAGATTCACAATTATGAAGAGAAGACATGTGGTGATATTTATCACAAGCATAGAATTTTTTTTTAGGAATATACAAGTAGAAATTAGTAAGAAGTTTATGGTAATTTTTAGTGTGATTAGGATTTAGTCCCAACCCAGCTTTGGAGGTGTTTAAAAATATTTGGTTAATAAATTCATTATAAAAGAGTGATACTAGAATCCAAAAATTGAAGATTTTGGAGGCATTTATCATGTTTTTTTGCACTCCAAATATTCCATTGAAGCATACTTATTATATTCATGAGAAAAAATGTGTCATGAGTTATTCCATGGATGCAAGTAATGTTTGTATTTTGGTTTTCCATGGTTAAGTGTTTAAGTCCATAATTGTATTTTCACCCATGCATGTTTTTACCACAGATGTCATTAAAAAAATGTTGTTATTTATTTTTAATATTTATCCTCATCTTTATAAAAATTACTCTACAAAGGCTGAATTTTTCCCAACTTATGAATGGCCATGTTTCATCTTGTTCTTTATCCTTTCCCTTGTAGATAGTTTTATTTCTTGTAAAATTTTGGCTTGTGAATTTCTATGTATTTTATATATTGTGTGGGTGTGTGTTTATTTTAAATAAATGTGACAATGTTTTGGTGTTTTCCCTTTCCTCATACTGGTGTCTTGTGCTCATAATATGTTTATGGTTATGTTATATTGATACCTCTAAATGAACCATAGGTTCTCTTAGTGTTTAAAAAACACTTCTCATTTTATAATTTAGAAAATTTAGGGCATGAGTTGTAGGGTTTGGAAATCTAGTTGCCTGTGGTGAAATAGCAGTAGAGCAAGATAAATTATTCCACAATATTTATATAATTTTTTGGTTGTGAGCCACCTTACTCTGTTATTCATGAATTGCAGAGAATATATGTTAATACTAAGTGAATTATGTTCTAGAGTTAAGCTATAGATTAATCTAAGTGGATATTTATAATGAAGCTAATACTAAAGTGATATTGGTGTAAAAAAGGAGCAAAGAGAAGGGTAGAGAAAAAAATAAACAAATGATTGCCAATTTTAGTCTCAAACATTATGACAAAGCATCAATTTCAATTGAGTATACATTAAACCAATATATAATACAACATAGCCTAAGCTCAAATTCCACTATATACTAGGCAAGTTTCAAAGGATAATGTAAAGAATCACAAGTAAAAACTAGGTCTACTTTAAGGATTTACTACTATAATAAAATAGCATTAGCACATCTAAATATAAAGAAAAATTAAATGAATCAAAATAGATGATCCTCCAACTAATTTATCATATACACAAATTAGAAACCGTGTGATTAGAAAATGCAACTTATAATTCAAAGACACCATTCAAATTCAAGACCTCTACCAGAAATTGAGAGAAAAAGTTATATTAGTAAGTGACACATCAAATATGGAAAATCCTTGTAGAATTTATTTATTATATTAACTTCTTAGAGTGTACAAAATTTACTCCAAAAATATCTCTCTTTATAAATGGTAATACACACCTTTATAGAAAGATCATGCAACAAACTGGTCAATTACAAAATACAGGTGTACAAAGATAAGGATAGTTGTTCCTTACAAGTTCTAAAATACACGTGCTTTTCATAATCATACTGACCTAGAGGAAAATATGATAAAACATTGGCATATTCCTTTAAATTATAATATTCTATTTCAAAATGTTACAAAATTCTACAAAATAAAATATTGGTTAATTTGTTAGTGGGGCCTCTAATTGTCATTACTTGAGGATTCTCATATTTTAGCGTGTTGTTCATCAACTAGATCTAGATCCATATCAAGTTTCATGATACATTCCTCCTCTTGATTCTCAAAATCATCAATTTCCCTATCATTCCTATCCATGGCTTCTTTGATGATCTTAGATTCATTTATCAATTCCCCTGCATTGAATATCATGTCTAGGATTTTGTTATTATTAGCCCTAAATTTTCCTTGGATTTTTCCTTTGATTTCTTGGGTTACCAAAGTATCCCTATGTTTAAAATCTTCATCAATTATGACTCCAAGGATAGTGGGCTATGTAGTATCTATGACCATAGTCCTAAGAATTTTCTCAATTCTTGTAATTAGCTCCTTATTATCTTCTAGGAGTCTTTCTACATAATTGTGCCAAGCACTCAAACTTTGAACCTTTTTAATCACAATTCCCAAAATTATGCTCAAGTGTACTAACCTAATGATTTTGAAGCTTGGGATCTATTTCCTTCCTCATATGTTGAGAAGTTGGGAAATTTTGTCTTCAAAGGCTTGTCATTAGGTGGCCAAGCTCTTAGCCAATGCACACTACCCCTCTAATGTAATCTTCCTTAGTTTAATTATTTTGAGTGAATCAAACATGTAATGAAATGACTCACCAAGCATTTTGGTCATTTCCTCAGGCACTGATAGAATTTATTGTGTCTTCAAGTTTTCATTTTATCTTTCCAAATTTATGATCCTTTGTTTCATGCCCTAGACTCTAGCCTTAGCCTATGATGATTGAGCCTTAATCAATCTTTCCACATCCTCTACATGAATGGTTGCCTCACCAAGATGTTGTCCTCTCATAGGGGTTAATCCCACAAAGGTTTTTAACTTTTGAAAGGTGAATAACTCTATTACAACCATAGTGTTACTTGTTATTATTATTATTTCTAATCTAGCTATTTCAATGTTGAATTTGATGGTAGTGACTAGCTTCTTGAACTTGGGAGGTTATAAAACCTCCACACCTGAGTTACTTGATACCTCTAGGGCATCCATCCTTTTACTTTCTAATTCTTAGGTGACCACAATCCTCCTTTACTATTTCTCCTTCACTATAGCTCTATCCCATGACTTTATTTCATCTTGTATCTCAACATTAATAACCCTTATCATGGCCCATGAATGAGAAAGAGAAGGAATCTTTTGTAACATTCCATAAATGAACTAGTCAAGAATGACTAGTTTATGAATTGGGAAGTCATCACTGAAGAGATTGACTTCACTGGTAGGGTGAGTGAAATTTAATCTTGGTATCTTCCTTGGTCTAATAGGGACCAATTCCATCTTTTCCTTCCTCTTTTCTTGGGATTCCATAGGGATAATCTATTTTCCTTTATCTTCCTTAGGCTCCTCTTTCTTGTTTAAGTCATAAGACTT